>JAVIAB010000117.1:52071311-52281007 GCA_032433765.1 Megaustenia siamemsis | reverse complement strand
TTGTTAGCAATGTCCATTTTTCACCCGCAGAGGCTACATTTTCCGGTTTCTTTCCTGTTTCCAATTCTCAAAACTATTTTCCTCACATTTATTTCCGAACTTCTACTGTTCTGCATATAGCAACACAAGCTATTTTCGGTAACAATTCAGAATTATTCCCAGCATGAAGACAATTGCCATTCCCGAATGTGAAGTCTTGCGCCAAGATTCATTTATTTTGTTTCTTGGCCTATTTTAGGCAAAGCAAGGAAAGAATCACATTTTAGAGCGACCTAGAGGACAGACAATTATCCTGGCTCTCAGTTGTGCTATGATGTAAAATCTTCCCTCGCAGTTCGCTCGGGCAGCCATCGATTTGAAACTCTTCCTGTCGTGTATTCACGCCAACTCCCATTTGATAATCACACTCGCTTCATTTCTTTTCCATTAGTAGTCATGTTTCAAGTTGTGCAGGGAGCGTGAAAGGCGGAAGGTTGAATACAGTATTCGATAAGATAAAAGGAATTCCTTCGCTGAATTATTGGAAACTGTCATGTGGCTGTCTAACTTTGATTTCTTAAACGACTGCAATCGCCTTTTGAAAGGTTAAAATTGATTAATAGGAAAATATTAAATAACAGTGAAGTCAACGTTAGTCATTTTACCCTTTTCTTAAAGTTAAGATAAAAGAATGTGTATAAGTCATTAACATACATTGATTGACACAGACATAAATATATTGTAAAATAAGCATTTTCGCCTTTTTGAAGTAAAAATATGAAGGTTTTTTCTTAACATATATTGCCACAGATGGTTCAATATTAAATGTTGAGACATTTTTTTTT
The DNA here is from genome assembly GCA_032433765.1 of Megaustenia siamemsis. NCBI lineage: Eukaryota > Metazoa > Mollusca > Gastropoda > Stylommatophora > Ariophantidae > Megaustenia > Megaustenia siamemsis. The sequence continues at coordinate 52,280,183 of JAVIAB010000117.1, read as the reverse complement.
GGACAAATGAGAATACACGTAAAGTTATTTAATACATGTGAAGGGGATGTGTGCGCATGGCACCAACTGATAGGAATGTGTGCTTAATGCACCAGCTGAAGGGGGTTGTGTGCTCTATGCACCAGCTGAAGGGGATGTGTGATCACTGGACCAGCTGAAGGGGATGTGTGATCATGGCACGAAATGAAGGGAATGTGTGCTCATGGCACTAACTTAAGGGAATGTGTGCTCATGACACGAACTGAAGGGGATGTGTGCTCATGGCACTAACTGAAGGGGATGTGTGCTCATGACACGAACTGAAGGGGATGTGTGCTCATGGCACTAACTGAAGGGGATGTGTGCTCATGGCACTAACTGAAGGTGATGTGTGTTCATGGCACGAACTGAATTTAATTATGATCGTATATATATGTATTAACCATTATGTTACAGAGATGTAAGTATTAACCATGAATAGTTTACATTTTTCTAGAAGTTAAAATTGGAGGAATATTCTTTAATAAATTTTTTATTGAATATTACTTGAGCACATTATTGGGGGGGGGGGGGGGGTTCAGTGCTCCACTTTGTTATTAAAACCTTCTGCAACTCAGTAACCCAGAGGGAAATTCTCATTTTCAACTGAATCGGGTAGGATTTAACCACGATTATATAGTCGTAAAATTAGTGCATAAGACACTAGGCTAAGAGCTTGATACTGTAGATTAGAGCTTGTTAAATATAATATCCTTTAAAATATTATATCTAAATAAAATATAAAATAAATGTAATAATAATAATAATGAACCAAATCTTAATATGGCTAGAGTAGGTAATAAATTGACGGCAGCACACCACAACCTTCGGCATACACAACGGTCGATAACAAGCAGCGGGATGCGTTCTTGCTCCAACTCTATTTGGAATCTTCTTCGCTGTTCTGTTAAAACGTGCATTCTCACATGCAAATGAAGGTATCTATCTGCATACTAGATCTGATGGTCGATTGTTCAATATCTCAAGACTAAAGGCAAGGTCTAAGGTCAGACATATCTCTATTAGAGATCTGTTATTTGCTGACGACGCTGCACTTGTGACGCAAAGTCAGGAAGAACTCCAGAGCATGGTACATCGCTTTTCGAATGCCTGCCGAGACTTCGGTCAAACAATAAGTTTTCAGAAAACTAACATACTCGGTCAGGACGTCGAAGCAACACCTGAAATCTCTATCGACAACTATAAACTTGATATCGTGCGGCAGTATAACTACCTGAGGTCCATCATCAGCGACAGACTATCTTTAGATACAGAAATTGACACTCGTATTGGTAAAGCTGCAACCACCTTTGCCATCTTTCTAGGCGTGTCTGGCAAAATAGCAAACTGACAATTAAAACAAAATCTGCAGTGTACAATGCCTGCATACTTAGTATCCTCCTGTATGGCAGCGAATCTTGGACAACCTATGTAAAGCAGGAGAGAAGGCTAAATGCATTCCATATGCGATGTCTACGCCGTATTCTTGGTATCACCTGGAAGGATAAAGTGACAAACGTGTAGGTCATGACTTGTACAGGCCTCCCGAATATCTACACGCTGCTCAAACAACGTAGGTTACACTGGCTTGGCCATGTACACCGTATGAAAGATGGCCGCATACCAAAAGATATACTCTACGGACAACTGGCGTATGGTAAAAAAACTTGGAGGCGCCCAAAACTCCGATTTGTAGATGTGTGTAAACGCGACATGAAGAATCTGAACATAAACCCTGCAGCATGGGAAGACACAGCTGCAGACCGCAATCTCTGGAAACACACTCTAAAGGTTCACCTCAAAGAAGAAGCAGACAGATTCATAGAGAAAGAGAATACACGACGAAAGAAAAGAAAAGAAAAAAATAACATTTCTGGGGACGCCGAGAACTCCATAGTTAACTAGATGACTGACGGAGCCTACTAGGTAATAAATTGCATGATATAAAAATGGACTTTCATTTCTCTTGAAACCTTCTGCTGGTACATAAGGTCGCACACTCATCGTTAGAGATCGCTACTCTTTGTATGCCTTGAGCCAACTATTCAAGCTCATTCAACGTAAATTCATTTTCTTTCATCTACTTATCAATCATTCACATTGTCTCTATGCCCTCCGAGATGTGGGAAGAGCACAGGACTTCGACAAACACAGATCCACGTCACTTCTCGGATGATGGATGGAATGGAGAGTTAAGATGGGCACAGCCAGAAATGAGACACTTAGTGGCCGTTGTAAGAAGACTTATCAACCAACATAGAACTGGAGTCGTCAGTCGCTGGACACTGAGGGAATTGCTGAGGAGGGGACCTGAGCACCTATGGATATGTTCGGAGTGCAATGATGATGACCGCAAATAACTCAATAACTCACATTGTCTCTTTTTGTTTTCCTCTTGTTTCCTTTCCAAGGGAGGTCCAGTGAAGAGCTACTCTCGCTACAGCTGTCTGTGACATTTCATAAAATATTGGAAATTTAGATTTATATATAATTTTTTAATGCTGTATATAGTATTTAATCGATTGATGACGGTCAAGGCTACAGTGTCATGGTTGTTTATTACAGCGGACCCGGATGGGACTATTTCAAGGCCATAAGTTCCTGATGTAATGAAAACGTGGATGTTATTAACTAACGGTTGGTTTAAAAGTATGATCTACTAGTTTTACTTATTAAATGGAGCAATAAAAAAAAATAGAAAAAAAATAGGAAAAACGGTATGGTTAAAGCTTTACGTAATAAGTGGACGACCCAAATTAGAATAAACGTTCGGCCCAATAGGCCTTCAGCAGGAAACAAACAAAAACAACACAAGCACAGATTTGTATTTAAAATTTTAAAAAAGTAATACATAAGAAAAAATAATAAAAAGAAGAAAAAAATTATAAATAAGAAAAAATTATAAATAAGAAAAAATTATAAATAAGAAAAAATAATAATTTAGAACTAGAATGAGAAATAAAAATAGGAATACGATGACTTCCTGTAAACTTCGATGTGGACAGAATGAAAGTTTCTCCTTACAATTAACTTTACTTTAGTTTCGCATTTTTATGCATTTCTTTTCTTTGAACTTACTTATGGAATAGTGGTTTCGATTAACAAAATGTAATCTTGGTTACACAATAACCTATTTTCTTGTAATAAATTGGAACAGATTAAATATTCGGTGACAACACAAGAAAGTGAAGGAAGAAGATACAAAGAGAATCATCAGAGAACAAATACCAATCAGTTTAGAGATTAACTTAATAGAGTCTCAACATCAGAACTGTGAAAACTGTAGGGTCAGAAAGGTAGGGCGTGATCACCTACACCTGCATGACAGTTGTTGATTAAAATGGTAGTTACTGATGGGAAACGGTGAAGCGATGAACATAAAGTAGTACGATAGGGGTGATGGTCACGATTCTGATTGTGGTAATGAGCAAAGCCATGTTGTTGAGCAGGCTAACAAATAAATCAAAACTAAGACTAAGCATTTGTAATAGAAGAAGTCTATATCAGAGAAAGCTACAAATAAATTGTACGGAAATAGAAAGATGCAGTAAATATATACTTAGCATTTCAGAACATTGAAGAGCTGGGCAAGACATTTTAAAAACTGAAACAGGTAATTTAGGAAAGGTAGAAAAAAAGTGAGCAAGGAGCCTGCGGGGTTTTTCCTCACAAAAATAGCAACTAAACAACAACATGTGCATCAAGCATCACACTGATAGTCACACAATGTCCGCAAGAAGACTAAAAAAGAACACAGAATATCATGGTTTCACTGGAATGTACACTAACAACAACAGTAGATAGTGAGCAAATCGAAGACTTTTTAAGCAAATAACAGGAAACGATTCTTTCAAAAGTAAATAAAATAGACATTTTGATAATTATTGATGACGTTAATGTAAAAATATGTCATTGAAGAACAGATGAAGCGAAATTAGGTTCGGGTGCCATTTAGTGCCGATACAGGTAAGATAAAGGCGAAAACCTATAGAATTATGTCGAGAGAATGAACTATCTGTTTCATAGTCTGCATCATGACCTTTGACTGTGTAAAACATCATAAATTGTGTGACATCATCAAAGTTTTTCAATATGTTGAAAATTATATCTAGAGATAAGTGGCGTATTCTCTATGATACCGCAACTACCGCCGGTAGGTTGAACATATTAACGAAATACAAAAGGAAATGATAATTTATTATATTTTTTTTAATAATTATATTACAAATTTTCGAATATTCTATTACACATTTCGTAGGCCAATATGATTTATTTGCTTGATTTGCATTTATTAAAGCAATGTTTTCCTCTGGTCGTTATAACGTTTGTGAATGAAGCCGAAACTACATTGAAACCTCTATTAGCCAGCAGTACATTTTTTCTCTATCCGGACCTTGTATTAACGATCTTGACATTCACAAATTCCCGTCAAAATTATACGGCAAAGAAACCTCTACACTAATGCGCTTTCATGGGTTATTTTTAGCGCTAGCCAATCAGAATCGCCACAAAGTGAAACTGAAACAATGTCTGATTACCGGAACTTCCTTAGCTATTTATAACTACGTTATGCGCATCAGCATCTGTAGAAAGGACTTTTTCTGCTCTAAAGAGAATAAAATCTTATTGTCGCTCAACTCAGACACAAGAACGCATATCTGGTTTTATCATTAATGCCCATTGAGACATCATTCCTTCAGAAACTAAGAAACCAACCAAACAGTACTTCAATGACGAAGTTATCAATATATTTTGTCCCAAACAAGACGAATATAATTAACATAAATAAATAAGTAATTTAAAAGGTAGTGTGATGTCATTAGAAAATATTACTTCATGTTAGCCTACTGAAAATAATGTATGTTTTTATTTATTATGTCAGCGTTAGCCCAGACCCCAAAACCAGTATACGCCACTGCTAGACGATATCAAGATATGTCAGGTTTAAAAAAAAACCAGACAAATGAAGGCATAATAAATGTCTTGAGCATTGAAGAGAAGCGGCTTATGAACAATATCTTACATAACGGAATTAACTATTTCGGCCACATTAAAAGAATAATAGTTGGAAGCACATTTCCAGGAACAACGAGACAAAAGTAGACCAGACTACGACAAAAGTGGACCAGACTACGACAAAAGTAGACCAGACTATGACAAAAGTAGACCAGACTACGACAGAAGTGGACCAGACTACGACAAAAGTAGACCAGACTACGACAAAAGTAGACCAGACTACGACAAAAGTGGATTCATGACATCAAAGAAACTGTGAGCATGGTGGCAGCGATGGTAGGGGGGGGGGGGGGGGGGGGGGGGGGGTCTGGCTTGAGAGAATCTTTCAGTTGGATGTGTTAAAGAAATGTTATATAAGGGACACCCTACGAGGTATTGGTAATTGTTGATCCTCCCTTTCCCCCCCCCCCCACCACCACCACACAAAAAAAATTAACTTCCAACGTCTACAACTACCCAATAGACTAAAATATGACAAATTTAACTAAACGAAGGTGCTATTTTTTTTATAATTTAGACACACGCAAATTAACTCTCATTTGACACTCAAATTAAAATAAGGAAGGAACTAGGAAGATGGTGCTGTTGTTGAATCTCATCTAACATCTCGCCTTATTGAATAATTGAGAAGGAAGAGAAGCATGAAAATTCAGTTCTGGTGCAATAATCTGGTTACCAAAGAAAACAAAATTAAAACACACACAAAGAAAATTATCCTGCAACTAAAAATACTCTATTAAAGTTTTAAAATCGATTATTTGTCCAACTAGCAAAAAATTAAAATTACAATAAAAATAAAATTAAAAAAACAAAGAAGGCTGTTCTTCGAATTCATTTAAACGATTCAGTTCTTTTTTTCGTAATTTCTGAAACGAAATGAAAATGGCAATTGACGTCACTGTGCAAGAAATAAACTCTACGAATATTGCTTCTCCTTCTGATTGTGATTTGAGAGTAAATATGGCCGACGTGGGCCAGAAATGGACATTGAAGCAATAGATGGGAAATTGTAATAGCAATAAGAGACGATTTTAAAATAGGCAACAATTTTATTTGAGTGCCTCGGTAGCAAACCTGTTTCGCGTTGTTTGGCGATCAAGTGATTATCAGTTTGATCATACTCTCCCGCAGTCGAACAACTAGTATAAGAAAGGACATCTGTTTGATGAAGTTAGGAAGGGTAATTGCAGTGAAAAAAAAAGAGAAGTGATCCCTATTTGACATCGTTAAATACCGTGGCCCAATGATATGAATGTTAACACTTCACACTCATTTGATACAATAAACTAAGCACTAAATATTCTGATCTTTACATTTCAATCGTTTTACTCTTTTAACTGAGTCTGAATGTGATGGGGTGTTTATTTAATTTTTTTTTAAGGGGAGGAAGTGAGCAGATACCAGTGGACAAAGATGGCGCTGGATAGAACACACATTGTGGAAACTAAGTGAGAGTATTACACGACAGGGTATTTTTGTTTGTTGAATACTCAGGAGAGTGTAGCTCGGCGGCATTGTTGTTAGTACAGTCGCCTGCCGACCTTAAGGTTCGAGGTTCAAATGTCAGTGGAGGAAAACATTTATTTTCCGACCTAAAAGACTTGGGGTTCAGAAATAGAATATTCCATGGGAAGAAAAGACAGCGAAGAGGAGAAATGGCGAACCACCTCATAAAGCTGAGGCTTAATACAATGAAGTTATTAACACTTCATAACCCAGCCGGTAACACATCATAACCCACCCATTAACACTTCATAACCCACCCATTAACACTTCATAACCCAGCCGGTAACACATCATAACCCACCATTAACACTCATAACCCACCAATTAATACTTCATAACCCACCATTAACACTTCTTAACCCCCCATTAACACTTCATAACCCACCATTCACACTTCATAACCTACACACTAACACGTCATAACCCACCCACTAATGCTTCATAACCCACCCACTAACACTTCATAACCCACGCACTAACGCTTCAAAATCTACACACTAAGGCTTCATAACCCACCCACTAACGCTTCATAACCCACACACTAACGCTTCATAATCCACCCACTAATGCTTCATAACCCACCCACTAACACTTCATAACCCACACACTAACGCTTCATAATCTACACCCTAAGGCTTCATAACCCACCCACTAACGCTTCATAACCCACACACTAACGCTCATAATCCACCCACTAACGCTTCATAACCCACCAATTAACAATTCATGACTCAAAATCCTTTGTTTGGTTCCTTCAATGATGAGATGTGAACTCGGATGATTCCACTGGCACGGACGGTTAAGCAATTATGAAATGTAATTCTTTTGCAGTGATACCGGGGCCTTCTATTAACTATAACTGTAGCCCACCCACGAATGCTATGAGATGCATCTTTACCAAGGGACGATACACAGGGCATGGCCAAGAACACTTCGAGAAGACAGGTAGAAGCAGAGATAAAGTAGATGGGGAAGACTTTAAGCGATATCACATGGGTACGGTAAGAAACAGGGTGGCTTGGAAAGCGTTTGTTGAAGATCTATGGTCCAATGCCCTTGGGAGTTGATAGGTAGAAGTAAGAAGGGTAGAGGAAGGTGCTCAATAAAAACTGAATTGTGAGCGCCAGAATAGAGCCCTACTTCCATGAGGCGTTAGTCCGCCTCCTCTAGAGAGCGAGCAAATTCCGAAAATTGTTTCAGCTGCATTAAATATTGTAACAACTGCAATAACTCTATAATAATAAATCTAATAATATTACTTCGACTAGTATAACTATCTATCTACTGACATTTCGAGCCGTAGCCGGTCCATAGGGCGTAGACCCAAATATTCCTTCTCTTATCTAAATTTGTATTCTAGCGATTTTCAATCCTTGTAAAGATCTTTTATCAAATCTCGCCATTTGTCTCCGTTCTGTGCAAGCAGCTCTATCTCATTGAGGGAGCAGATTCCTGCTGCTCTTGCCTCTCTCATCAATGTTCTTCTCAGTGTCTCTCTGGGTCTTCCTCATTTCCTCTTACCTGTTGTTTCCCAAATGAGGACTTGCTTTGCTATTCGGTTATTATCTCTTCTCATCACATGTCCAACATATGACCATCGTCTTTTTTTTATTACTGAAGATATTAGTGGTTGATTGGCGATTTCTCTAATTTTCTCGTTTGTTTTGAATTCGTTCCACGCTATATCAAGTATTTTCCTTAGACATTTATTTTCGAATGCGTTCAACTTTGTTTCTATATCTCTTGTTGTTTTCCAGTTTTCACACGCATACGTAAGGGTTGATAGTACATTTGATTTGAATAGTCTAAGTTTTGTGTTTGTACTGATGAGTTTTGATTTCCACAACTTTTCAAGGCTTCTGAAAGACATTGCTGCTTTCGCTATTCTGTACTACTTTTACTACTAACAGTGCTTCAACTACTTCTGTTACTACTACTATCACTACTACTACTATTACTACCTACTACTACTACTACTACTTTTCTACTACTGCTGCTGCTGCTACTCCACGTCAGCTATACACTTTTTGCAACTAATAGTACATCTACTACTTGTATTACTACTACTACTACTACTACTACTACTATACTACTGGTACTACTACTAGTACCACTATCACTACCACAACCACTACTACTACTAATACTACTAGCTACTACTACTAGTGCTACTTCGTCAGGTACTACTTTTACTATTAAATTGCATCTAATTATTCCATCATTATTACTACTCCAACTACAAACAATTACTACTGATAACGATTTTACTACCTCTAGTATTATTATATTATATTAGCACCACTGACAGATTTAATCAAAAAATGGGTCGTTGGAACACCACTGACAGACTTCATCAACCTGGGGGTCTTTGGGACACCACTGTCAGACTTATCAATTTGGGGGTGGGGGGGGGGGTCGTTGGAGCACCACAGACACACTTCATCAAATTTGGCGGGGGGGGGGGGGAGGTCGATGGAGCACCACAGACACACTTCATCAAATTTGGCGGGGGGGGGGGGGAGGTCGATGGAGCACCACAGACACACTTCATCAAATTTGGGGGGGGGGGGGGGGGGGGAGGTCGATGGAGCACCACAGACACACTTCATCAAATTTGGCGGGGGGGGGGGAGGTCGATGGAGCACCACAGACACACTCATCAAATTGGGGGGGGGGTCGATGGAGCACCACAGACACACTTCATCAACCTGAAGGTCGTTGGAGCACTACTGACACACTTCATCAACCTGAAGGTCGTTGGAGCACTACTGACACACTCATCAACCTGAAGGTCGTTGGAGCACTATGACACACTTCATCAACCTGAAGGTCGTTGGAGCACTACTGACACACTTCATCAACCTGGAGGTCGTTGGAGCACTACTGACACACTTCATCAACCTGAAGGTCGTTGGAGCACTACTGACACACTTCATCAACCTGGAGGTCGTTGGAGCACTACTGACACACTTCATCAACCTGAAGGTCGTTGGAGCACTACTGACACACTTCATCAACCTGAAGGTCGTTGGAGCACTACTGACACACTTCATCAACCTGGAGGTCGTTGGAGCACTACTGACACACTTCATCAACCTGAAGGTCGTTGGAGCACTACTGACACACTTCATTAACCTGAAGGTCGTTGGAGCACTACTGACACACTTCATCAACCTGAAGGTCGTTGGAGCACTACTGACACACTTCATCAACCTGAAGGTCGTTGGAGCACTACTGACACACTTCATCAACCTGGAGGTCGTTGGAGCACTACTGACACACTTCATCAACCTGGAGGTCGTTGGAGCACTACTGACACACTTCATCAACCTGAAGGTCGTTGGAGCACTACTGACACACTTCATCAACCTGGAGGTCGTTAGAGCACTACTGACACACTTCATCAACCTGGAGGTCGTTGGAGCACCACAGACACACTTCATCAACCTGAAGGTCGTTGGAGCACTACATACACACTTCATCAACCTGTGGGTCGTTAGAGCACTACTGACACACTTCATCAACCTGGAGGTCGTTGGAGCACTACTGACACACTTCATCAACCTGGAGGTCGTTGGAGCACTACTGACACACTTCATCAACCTGGAGGTCGTTGGAGCACTACTGACACACTTCATCAACCTGGAGGTCGTTGGAGCACTACTGACAGACTTTATCGACCTTCTTACTTTCCCCTATCTTCAACCTTCTCAATTTTTCCCTATCTTCAGTGATTCTTGGGGACTTTGCAAAGTCTGTCCTTTATTTGATATTATCTTCCCAGCGCGTTCTCTACCTACCGTTCCTTTTTTGTTCCTTTAATAGTTCCATGAAGAATGGTTTTTGCTAGGCCAGACAATCGAGGTACGTGACCAATTCATTTTATTTTGCGCTTCTTCATAACATAGAAATGGATAGGTTCTGTTATTTCTTGTGTGCGCAACGAAAATACTGAATAGTAACCGCTTATATTGTTGTCTTATACAAACAACTAAAACAAGTAGTAAAAAAGTAAAGTACCCCCATCACGCCAAGTGGCGTATAGGGAATATGGTGTAAGTGACCAAAAATTTTACAGACCTTCGGCACATGATTTTTGGGGTAATGTGGTCGGTATTACGCCCGTGCCGCATCACTTTCCCAGAAAAAAATCCGGTACCCATTAAAGGCTGAGTGAACCCGGAAGCCGTCGGTTTGGATCGAACCCTACCCCTTGTCCTTTGTAGTCCAGTTCACTAACCACTGAGCTATCGCGGCTCCCAACTAAAACAAAGTGGGATAATATTTAACACTGATAACAGACCTGATACCTGAACATGCTGCTCATCTTCTCCACTTGTTGATGCTACCTCCACCAGACGGCTACATCTCATCATCGTCCACTCTAAAAGGAACGTCAAAGAATAGTTTAATTTATTTTAGTTTAGCTGAAAGACACTCGTGTTATAAGTCGTCCATGTCTCAGTCATTGCCAATGCTTTAAGTGACAGGTGTCTCACGCAATGTCAATGTTTTAAGTGACAGGTGTCTCAAGCAATGCCAATACTTTAAGTGACAGGTACCTAAAAAATGTCCAATGCTCTAAGTGACAGGTACCTCAAAAATGTCCAATGCTTTTAGTGACATGGGTCTCAAGCAATGCCAATGCTTTAAGTGACAGGTATAACATCAAATAAGCACAGATACAGGTAATGTTTTATATTGGAATTAAACTGTGCCATACAGATACAAAAAACAAACGATATTGTTTGGGCACTTGATAAGAATTAAATCAAATTTTTTTTTGTTTAATCATCGATTGCTTTCTGCCTCAAAACATCGAGACAGGGGGCAAGAGGGAGACCAAGAAAAAAGTGGATAGACAGAATAAAAGACGTATCATCATCATCAAGTACCGGGCTTACTGGCGTAGGTGATCATGTCTCTCCACAACTTTCGATTTGTCAGGTCAGGTAATTTTACCTGCTACTGTATGCAGTAAACAGTACAACCTGTGTCTGCCCTGCTGCCTTGCAGAGGGAGAGTAAAAGGCTAAGGGAGTACCCCGAAATAAAACAACCCCGCTGCCTTGTGGGTGAGACTTTTTAGTCAAAGGCTGGCGTAGCCAACCGTTAACAAACCGACAGAAGGCAACAGAAAACCACCGTCGTAATTTCTTTGTACAATCATGAATCGCCAACAATAAAAAGACGGATGTAAGAACAAAAAACACTTTTATCCTATTAGTGTCCAGATACGCCTAAGAACAATACTAAATCTAAAATGGAAATTGCCAAAAGAACAAGGAAAACAAAATCTACAGCCAAAAGATTATATTATGCATCCCTCCATTCTCCCGCGGCGCTTCAAGAAGGCTTATGGGTAAAAGATTAGGAAAAAAAACAAACAGAATATTTGGTTTAATAATAGATCCGAGTCTTTCAGTCCGACCAATCGGGCTTCAATACAGCATTTTTTTGGTTCTATGTTGTTATTCTTCATCGATCTGCACTCCCTTGACCAGACAGTTTGTGTCCAAATCCACCACATGAGATGTTGTATGATCTGTGTCCGTCACGTTGACCGCTTGCTATTGATCGCCATGCACCCACTTTAACTTCAAAGTATGATAACCGCGTCGCACAGAACAACTGCTGCAACAGCAATCACGTATACCAGCCAATTTTGCATAAGTCAACAATCTTGATTGAACGATTAGATTGTTTCTCGTGACATGAAATTGCACATATCATTTCATTGATTCACACTCTTTCACCTTAGACGCCTAAAAATAGATTTTCTTGATTTACCAATCACACATTTGCGTCCTGCAAATTCACCGACTTCGCTAAATTGACTTTCCAAGCAGAAGGATATTGATAAGACTTTTCCGCTTCAATCAAACATTTCTAAAACAGAAATAAGTGGCCCTGTCGGAAACTGTCAGGCGTGCCGTAACTGTAATTTGTTGTGTATAATGAACACGAAGTCCCAATGTCCTCGCCGTTATATTTGTTCATTTACCTACTCTAAGCTTCCTTGCCTCACTTGATTAACAACGTTTGGGCTAACTTGCAAGATCGGGTCAACGGTCTTTAAAATGTTCGTTGTTTGATCACTTTATATTATATTATAATATCATAACCAAATATATTATATTATATTATATTATATTATATTATATTATATTATATTATATTATATTATATTATATTATATTATATTATATTATATTATATATATTATATTATATTATATTATATTATATTATATTATATTATATTATATTATATTAGATTATATTATATTATATTATATTATATTATATTATATTATACATGTATTTATTATATTATATTAATTATAATTATATTATATTATATTATATTAATTATATTATATATTATATTATATTATATTATATTTATTATATTATATTATTACATTAATTACATTATATTATATATATTATATTATATTATATTATATTTATATTATATTATATTATTATATTATATTATATTATATTATATTATATTATATTATATTATATTATATTATATTATATTATATTATATTATATTATATTATATATTATATTATATTATATTATATTATATTATATTATATTATATTATATTATATTATATTATATTACATTACATTACATTACATTACATTATATTATATTATATTATATTATATTATATTATATTATATTATATTATATTATATTATATTATATTTATATTATATTATATTATATTATATTATATTATATTATATTATATTATATTATATTATATTATATTATATTATATTATATTATATTATATTATATCATATTTTATTATATCATATCATATCATATCATATCATATCATATCATATCATGTCATATCATATCATATCATATCATATCATATCATATCATATCATATTATGTTATTTTATGTTATGTTATATTTTATTATATTTTAATGTGTCATAATTTATTATATTAAAGTACATTACGTTGCATTGTATTGTATTGTATTATGCTACATTATGTTATGCTATATTATAGTACAACGTGTACCAAAACAGCAGGCATTTGAACTTTTTTGGTTGATTTTAGTTAGTAGATGAATCGATGTTATCAGTGAGTTCTATAGTTGCTGTCAAACAGCAATACCAATCAGTATATTCTTGTCTTCATGAAGGTGGCACCGCTGACTTTGCTGACCTACATCTGTCTTAGTTTTCATCCCACAAACTTACAGGTCATTTAGGCACTCCTAACAGACACCAGCAACCTTCTCCAATGATCGCTATCTTCAGCCATTTTTTGGTACTCTGCAATGTCGAGGCCTGTCCAGTCTCTGATGTTATTTCCCCTTCTTTTTCTGTCTCATTCTTCCACCTTTCACGTTTCCTTACTGACTGTTCTTTGCCAGGCCATATGATCGAAATGTGTGGCAAAATCATTTCATTCTCCAATAGAATTGTATCCGCATTTAAACAATGGTCAACTGTATGCCACTTTTAAATGAAATTTTAAAACAAATGAAAAAAAGGGGGGTTTAGGTCACAACATTGCATAGGTGAATAGCAACAGAAAAAGCAAAACGACATTGCGGCTCAGTAGACCTCAGCCGAATAATAGACACTACACAAAAGTACAGTGCTTTATATTTGTTTAATTTCTTCCCTCTTCATATTGTCCTTCATCCTATTCACTCTCTTCATATTGTCCTTCATCCTATTCACTCTCTTCATATGGTCCTTCATCCTCTTCATATTGTTCTTCATCCTCTTCACTCTCTTCATATTGTTCTTCATCCTCTTCACTCTCTTCATATTGTTCTTCATCCTCTTCACTCTCTTCATATTGTTCTTCATCCTCTTCACTCTCTTCATATTGTTCTTCATCCTATTCATATTGTCCTTCATCCTCTTCCCCCTATTCATATTGCCCTTCATCCTCTTCATATTGTCCTTCATCCTCTTCATATTGTCCTTCATCCTCTTCATATTGTCCTTCATACTCTTCATATTTTCCTTCATCCTCTTCAAATTGTCCTTCATCCTCTTCATATTGTCCATCATCCTCTTCATATTGTCCTTCATTCTCTTCATATTGTCCTTCACCCTCTTCAAATTGTCCTTCATCCTCTTCATATTGTCCTTCATCCTCTTCATATTGTCCTTCATCCTCTTCATATTGTCCATCATCCTCTTCATATTGTCCTTCATACTCTTCATATTTTCCTTCATCCTCTTCAAATTGTCCTTCATCCTCTTCATATTGTCCATCATCCTCTTCATATTGTCCTTCATTCTCTTCATATTGTCCTTCACCCTCTTCATATTGCCCTTCATCCTCTTCACTCTATTCATATTGTCCTTCATCCTCTTTATAGTGTCCTTCACCCTCTTCATATTGCCCTTCATCCTTTTCACTCTCTTCATATTGTCCTTCATCCTCTTTACCCTCTTCATATTGTCCTTCATCCTCTTTACCCTCTTCATATTGTCCTTCATCCTCTTTACCCTCTTCATATTGTCCTTCATTCTCTTCATATTGTCCGTCATCATCTTCACCTTCATATTGACCCACACCTTCTTCATATTGTCCTTCTTCCTCTTCATCTTCATATTGTCCTATATCTTCTTCATATTGTCCTTCATCCTCTTCATCTTTATATTGTCCTTCATCTTCTTCATATTGTCCTACATCCTTTTCATCATTCTTATTGTTCTTCATGCTCTTCACATTGTCCGTCATCCTCTTTACCCTCTTCTTATTGTTCTTCATGTTCTTTATATTGTCCTTCATCCTCTTTACCCTCTTCATATTGTCCTTAATGCTCTTCATATTGTTCGTCATCCACTTCACCTTCATATTGTCCTACATCTTCTTCATATTGTCCTTCATCATCTTCACCTTCTTCTTCATTAACTTCGTCTTCTCCACTCACCCTACAACTACTCATTTTTCAGTGTCCGCTTTTAAATGTGGACGTAATGTGGGCGTGTACGCGTTCTGTCGTTAGTCTACAAGCTGCTATATCTGCGCCTTTTTGACCGACTCTAGTAAAGATGATTTTAAAACAATTTGTGAAAAAAGGATTTTCTTGGTAAGAGAGAATAACCTAGTCACAGAACGTGTTACGAAATTATCATAACAAAACGATTTCTCCTTTTTCTACATTGACGCTCTTTTGGGTTTGGAGATAATATCAGAGAGATAAACAACACATTTAAAGAAGATACTGTATTATTTTTCTAGCGACGATATCAGAGAACACGGTGTGGGGTTTGCTGTGAAAAAATCTCTAAAAGGTCTGATCACATTTGGTCAGAATGCATCAGAGTGGATAATAACACTTCGCCTCAACCTTTGCAAAACAGGAGAGAAGGCTAAATGCATTCCATATGCGATGTCTGCGCTGTATTCTTGGTATCATCTGGAAGGATAAAGTGACAAACGTGGAGATCATTAAACAACGTAAGTTACTCTGGCATGGGCATGTACACCGTATGAAAGATAGCCGCATACGAAAAGATATACTCTACGGACAACTGGCAGGTGGCAAAAGGACTAGTAAGTAAAGTAAGGAGCCCCCGTAACACGCCAAGTGGCCTATAGGTAATATGGTGCTAATGACCATACATTTTACAGATCTTCAGCACATAATTTTTTTGGCAATGTGGTCGGTATTACGCCCGTGCTGCTTTACTTTCCCAGAAAAAAAATCCGGTACCCATTTAAAGCTGGGTGAACCCGGAAGCAGCCGGTTGGAATCGAACCCTACCGCTTGTCCTTTTGTAATCCAGTTCACTAACCGCTGAGCTATCCTGGCTCCCCAAAAGGACTAGGGGTGCCTAGAACTTCAATTTGTAGACATGTGTAAATGTGACATGAAGACTGAACATAAACCCTGCAGCCTGGATGAAATACCTGCAGATCGCAATCTCTGGAAACACACTCTAAAGGTCCACCTCAAACAAGAAGCAGAAAGGTTCACAGAAAGATAAAGAATACACAACGAAAGGAAAGAAAAGAAAAAAAAATAACATTTATAGTAAAAAGTAAAGTAAAGTACCCCCTTCACGCCAAGTGGGGTATAGGGAAATATAGTGTTAGTGACCCTATATTTTACAGACCTTCAGCACATGATTTTTGGGGTAATGTGGTCGGTATTACGCCCGTGCTGCTTTACTTTCCCAGAAAAAAAAAATCCGGTACCCATTTAAAGCTGGGTGAACCCGGAAGCCGTCGGTTGGGATCGAACCCTACCCCTTGTCCTTTGTAGTCCAGTTCAATAACCACTGAGCTATCGCGGCTCCCAACATTTATAGTGGCGCTGAAAAATCCATAGTCGACTATGACAGATGGAGGATACTACTATTACTTTTATTGTTCTCTTTCCATATTAAATACATTAAGTAATTTCACGTATTATAATACATTTACAAAATGCATATATATGTGATCAAAAATCCAAATGATCATAATTGGTATCAAAATTAAATTTGCATTTCTGCGACAGCAAAACAAATCTGGATGTAATGGGATTGTGCATTTATGGCAACCAATTATCGATTAGACAAGCTTGCCTCTCTTGGGTGTACAATTGTTGGCTTAAACAATTTTATTACTTTCATTGGGCGCTTAAATATTTCTTATCTTGAATATTTAACTATTTTCTTCCTCTTCCTTGACATCTTCTCTTTCTTTTTGCTTGTTCTTCTTAGCTTCTGTCTCGCCCTAATCTCTTGTTTCTTCTTCCTCTTTATGTGTCTCTCTTTTCTTTATTTTTATCATTTTCTCATTCATCTTTCTCTTTCATCCCTTCTTCTCTTTCCTTCTTTCTTTTTTTTCTTTCTTTCTTTCTGTCTTTCTTAATTTCTTTCTTTCTTTCTTTTCATTCCTTCTTTCTTTCTTTCTTTCTTTCCTCTTTTTCTTATTTCTCTACCTCTTCTCTTTTCTCTTCATTTTCCAATCTTCTTTCATTTCTTTATTTCTTCT
The DNA here is from genome assembly GCA_032433765.1 of Megaustenia siamemsis. Classification (NCBI taxonomy): domain Eukaryota; kingdom Metazoa; phylum Mollusca; class Gastropoda; order Stylommatophora; family Ariophantidae; genus Megaustenia; species Megaustenia siamemsis. The sequence continues at coordinate 52,262,650 of JAVIAB010000117.1, read as the reverse complement.
TCTTCCTTTTTCTTATCCTCTTCTCTCTCTTCTGCGTCTTCTTTCTTCGCCTCCTGTCTTTCTTATTCCTCTCTATTTTTTAGTCGTAAACATTGATTATGCCAAAAAGGACCAAACAACTACATGTTCCCAACATCTCAGTATAAGCTCGTCGTTGAAGAATCCAGCTTCATTGAAATGGATGACGATTTAAGTAAATCTGACTTTGCACAATTATCAGCCAAAAGCAGTAATTTTGCTGAAAGTAGGTAACGGCTTTGGTCTGTGACTAGGCATCGAAAAGGGAGCGCAACCAAATATTTTTAAAAGGAATGCTAACATCGGATAAGTTTTGTCGAAAGAAGTTTTCAGGAACTCAAACACAAAACATTTAAGCCCATCTATGTCTTTTTACAGCAACGCGAAAAGAAGAGTAGTCGAGTTCAGATTAATCTCATTAATTATATTGTCATTTGAAGTTCCGGGCCTGCCTTTAGATTAATTAATAAGTAAATCGTCAGTAGCGTAGTGCTAACTCGCTGACATGGCGAATAAAGAAATAACAGTTCAAACACAGTCTGGATCTCGCTAATCCGAAGACAAATAACAAGAATCTATCAATATTATTATGAACGGAAACCTTCCGAGGCGTTAAGATCAAGCGAATCGTTTCAGGAGAAGAGGTATTATTACAACACTAGGAGAAATCCACAAATAATCAAAAACAAAAAAGAAGGAAATAACAATAGACAGCAAGAAGAAGGATCAAACTCGTACACAGCGCCTGTTACAAGAAAACATGCATTATGGTACACTGTCAACTAAGCAACCTAAAATCTGCTCAAAATTTATTATTTGTGGATTTTTCTGAATGTTGTAAACAATCTTTCCAGTCGACCCAAATGATTGGTACCTGGCTCAAAAAGAGAAAAGAAAAGAAGAAAATTGTCTGTCACGCCACGTAGAACATCGAGAATATGGTGCTAGTCTCCAGTTTTAAAAAAGACCTTCAGCGCATTGTTTTTGAGGTAATCTGGTCGATGTTACGCCCGCGCCGGTTTTTTTTCCCGAAAAAAAAGTTCTGGTACCCGTTTAAGGTTGGGTAAACTCGGACACCCTCTATCAGGATCGGACCCGACCTCTTTCCTTACTAGTCCAGTTCACTAGTCACTGAGCTACCGCGGCTCACCTGGCTCATTGAGCAGGTGAAAAGTAACGACAGGAAGGAAAGCAGTGTCCTTCACACTCCCAATCGCTCTGGCCTTGTAAGAAGAAATATTGTTTCACTTTCTGTGACGTGTTAGAAGACATCACGCAGCCGGTTCTGGCAGTTTTGTTTGCAGTTTCTTTTATTCGGAGATCCGGGTGGCGTTGTGGTTAGTGCATGCGCCTGGCGATATGAAGATTGGGGGATCTAATGCAAGTCGAGGCCTAGTTTCCAGAATTAAAATGCTCTCGGAGGTCTACCCAATTTGAAATATTTTTTTTTTATTTGGTTACCTGAGATATTTTGTGGGAAGGAAAGACAGTGAGGTAGGGAACTGGCCACCGCCAGTACAATGCAACACAATGAAGTCACTAAAACATTATAATCATCATGATGTGCTTAACTGGATGGCGTAGACGATCAAGTCCCTCCACAATCTTCTATCAACCGGGCATCGTATCATTTCTTTGTTGACTGTTTTCCATGCTATGACACCAAGCTATCTAGAATCTTCTCTCCTCGTCGTCCGGGATATCTTTTTATCCATATTTAGCCAGTTGCAACCAAGTATTCAAATTTTTCTCTTTTAATGATGTGCCCGAAAAATGTTAATTGTTACACACTCTATTACAAGACGGAAATTGTCATGCCATTATCTAGACCTTTATATTTGTATCTAAGTTCAGTTCGATGAACCGCATTGTACATGCCGTACATACATAAACGAAAAATCTAATGTATTTCAGCTATTTTAGTTTGAAAATATGCGTAACTCTTAATAGTTTAGGGGAGCCGCGATAGCTCAGTGGTTAGTGAACTGGACTACCACGGACAAGGGGTAGGGTTCGATCCCAACCGACGGCTTCCGGGTTCACCCAGCCTTAAATGGGTACCGGATTTTTTTCTGGGAAAGTAAAGCAGCACGGGCGTAATACTGACCACATTACCCCAAAAATCGTGTGCTGAAGGTCTGTAAAATATAGGGTCACTAACACCATATTTCCCTATACGCCACTTGGCGTGATGGGGGTACTTTACTTTTTTTTACTTAATAGTTTAAAGCCAAGAGTACAGGATACAAGCCACTGCTAGGGCCAAGTTTAATTAATTTTTTTTTATTATCGTCACTGAAATAATATTTCAAGCATTCCCTATGTTACTACGGAACCCTCACCGATGATACAAAGTTCGTGTTAGGTCTTTCTGTGTGACCAGGAAAGAGATCGAAGTATAAAAGGACACTGTTTGAGCAAACTTATGCTGACTCTATTTAAAGGTCAAGGTAAAGTACGAGACTTGAAACGGTGTCTTAGCACGCGAGTTTTCACCCATAAGTGCTCGGCCGCGTATCCAGAAGTGTTAGGAGACTTCTGGATAGTGTCGCTTCAAGCATAGAAACTCAGGACGGCATTCCTTACCTTCTCATAGTATTACTCAAGTACCCATTTATGTCAGCGGCTGGGTCGACCGCGGGGGTATTTTTTTTTTCCAACCACGAGTCAACTCACTCTGCATCCAGCGGGAATCGAACACGGGTTGTCCGAACGTCGGTAGCCCAGAAGGGTGATTTCCCCAGCTAGGCTACCGAGGCTCCCATGACTCTATATATACAAGAACGACGACATCAATTTATTCTCAGAATTCATCGGAAATGGAAAACTTCACACTCCAGAAAAATCAATTCTGGTGTAAGGAAATTATCTCCCTTTACAAGATCAAAATAGTCCGTCGAAGATTCATTCTAAATATGGAATCTCATGTCTTTTATTAGAATTGTTTTTGTCTTACATTGATTCTTTCTTTAAAATGATTCTTTCTTTATCGAGTCGTTAGGGCGTTCAATAATGACCAGAAGGCCCTCGGTTCAATTCTAGATGTGACCATTTTTTTTTTTGCTTCTCAGATCGACACGTCTTCGAGGTTAATCCAACTTCGGAAATGGGCACTAGTTTTTCTATCAGGAAAGCAGGGCGGCCTGCCATGATACTGACCACATAAAATATAAAATTGACAACTGGCCGCTAGTCAGTGCAAAATATGGGCACTAACACCGTATGGGAGCCGCGACAGTTAAGTGGTTAGTGAACTGGACTACAAAGGACAAGAGGTAGGGTTCGATCCCAACCGACGGCTTCCGGGTTCACCCAGCTATTAATGGGTACCGGATTTTTTTCTGGGAAAGTAAAGCGGCAAGGGCTTAATACCGACCACATTACCCCCAAAATCATGTGCTGAAGGTCTGTAAAATATATGGTCACTAACACCATATTCTCTATACGCCATTTGGCGTGACGGGGGCACTTTACTTTACTTTTTACTAACACCGTATACCCCATATGTATTAAATGTATACTCATAAATATGCTTCAACTGGGGGCCTCGGTAGCTAGTTTGGGAAACCACTTGAGTAGGCTACCGATGTTCGGACAACCCGTGTTCGATTAATGCTGGAAGCAGTGTGAGTTGTACTCGTTGTTGGAAAAAAAAATACCCCCGCGGTCCACCCATCCACTGGCAGAAATGGGTACCAGGGTAAAGCACTCTGGGAAGGTGAAGAACGCTGCCTCGCATCGTGAATGGAAGCGACACTATCCAGAAGTCTCCGAACACTTCTGGATAGGCGGCCGAGCACATATGGGTGAAAACTCGCGTGCTTAGACGCCGATTACAGTTTCATACTTTACCAATGCTTCAATTTTCCTCAAGATAAGTTTTCACATTATAAAGTCTATTTATCTTTACTTAATATAGCTTTTGATAAAAATAAGACTCGATGAAATCTTTGAATACAGTTGTGGAATCTATATATATATATCGCTTAAACAGACAGCTGACTTCATATGTCACATGTCTGGAATTCTACTCTGTTTAAGTCTTGATCGCATATATATAACGTGTGGATAAGATTATAACATTGGTTATGGAAGGCCCCGGTATCACTGCGAACGAATTAAAATCCATAATTGCTCAACAGCGGAATCATCCGAATTAATATCTCATCTCCAAAACAAAGAAAGGTAGTTATAGTCCCCATCATAGCAGTCTCAGCACACGCCTAAAGACATAAGGTGAAACCGCACAGAAAGTGAACACAGCCATATGTTCTCCATCATACGATATCGTCATTCACCGTAAACAATTGGAATATCGAAACATGATCAAAACGGATGAAGCGCACAGGTCACGGTGTGCACAGAGCACTTAACTCAGTAGCTCCTGCAACAAGCCGGACTTGGAATACGAGGAAACTGCAACAATACAATAATGAAGGACGGTACAGAAACGATATGACGTTCCGTTAAGAAAGTGTCAGTGCATGACAAGACAAACAGAAACAAGTGTAACATAAAATGGAACACTCATGTTATATTTTAAATGTTCAAGTGGTGTAGACTGATCGTCTGAATTTTGTTGCTGTCCATCTGTTGAAATAGACGGGTGGGTATCGACCAGTTATTGTTTTGTTACCCCGTGTCCAAAACAAAAATGAAATACAGAAATGAAAGCCAATAACATGTATTATTATTTTTGTTATTATTCTTGAGACGAAGACAATACAAGTTTATCTAAAATCTTTGCAGCAAGCAAAAATGCACGGTTGTTGACACTAATTCCAGAGTGGCTTATTTAGAAACAGATTTATGGGCTCATAACTAAAGTTTTAAATTTGCCATCCAACTGTGGAAATGACAAGGTGTGGTATCACATCAAGCACAGATAACCCTAGAAACAGTAAAGAATGCTCTAGGATTACTCAAGATCGTGAATAAACATGGAATTATTCTATTCAGCCTTTGTTATGGTTATCAATCATCACCAAAAGAATGTCAACAAACACAATCCGATTATCTGTCATTCCCGCTTTAAATCATTATTCTTGTCTGTTGAATGGAACATTCTTTTTTTAAAAAATTATTTCCAGAAGAGAATACAAATACTACTGTGTTTTAACTACAGCTTTGACAAGTCGTGAATACTCTAATTAAAGAAGAAAGCGGATTACCACATTCGTTACAAATTGCTGAAAAGTAAACACGAAAGCTTTGTAATAACGGCTGACTTTTTATGATAATTCCTCCATGAAAAGTAGATATTTAATTACGTTTCTTTGGTTGCATGGATAAGTTGAAAGCATGAAAACAATATAATGTATTCGTAGAAGCAAACTCATATTCCATATTATTGTTCTCTCTTTAGTTACAAGCTATATTTCTCTTTCACGAGCACTTGTCTTCTTTCTAAAATTGTATACATTCTTCTTCTTTTCTTTCTCCATCTGTTTACCAAGTTCCTGTTTACTTTCTCCAAGCTCATCGAAGAATTATCATACAAACCCAGCCATTATTCTGTTTATTTCTTTTTTCAGCAATTTTATAAAAAAATATTAATACGCTTTCCTCTTTAACTAGAGTATTCCCAAGTTGTCAACTAGGTTTTCATGTTTCTTACTCGAGTGTAAGAGTTTTTATTCTCTCTTGCTTGAATGTATATCCTGTTGGCTCATTTTCTGTTTTTACGGCCGTATGTTTTTTTTTCTTCATTTTTTCTCTCAACCGATGTTTGATATCATCTTATTTTTTTTCTAGAGTATAACAAGCTCTTCTATTATCATTTCTAATGTATACAATAATTTTTCTATTTATAACAGGCTATTCTGTTATCACTTTTATAACATGCTGTTCTGTTATTCCGTCTAGAGTATAACATCCTATTCTGGTATCTCTTCTTGAGTATACCATGCTGTTCTGTTATCCCTTCAAGAGTATAATATGTTATTCTGTTATCTCTTCTAGAGTATAACATGTTATTCTGTTATCTCTTCTAGAGTATAACATGTTTTTTTGTTATCTCTTCTAGGGTATAACATGGCTATTATGTTATCTCTTCTAGAGTATAGCATGGTATTCTATTATCCCTTCTAGAGTATAACATGCTTTTTCTGTTATCTCTTCTAGAGTATAACATGCTTTTTCTGTTATCTCTTCTGGAGTATAACATGTTATTCTGTTATCCCTTCTAGAGTATAAAATGTTATTCCGTTATCTCTTCTAGAGTATAACATGATTTTTCTGTTATCCCTTCTAGAGTATAACATGTTATTCTGTTACCCCCTCTAGAGTTTAACATGTTATTCTGTTATCTCTTCTAGAGTATAAAATGTTATTCTGTTATTTCTTCTAGAGTATAACATGTTTTTTTGTTATCTCTTCTAAGGTATAACATGCTATTCTGTTATCTCTTCTAGAGTATAACATGCGTTTTCTGTTATCTCTTCTAAGGTATAATATGCTATTCTGTTACCTCTTCTCGAGTATAACACGCTTTTTCTGTTATCTCTTCTAGGGTATAACATGATATTCTGTTATCTCTTCTAGAGTATAACATGTTATTCTGTTATTTCTTTTAGAGTATAACATGTTATTCTGTTATTTCTTCTAGAGTATAACATGTTTTTTTTTGTTATCTCTTCTAAGTATAACATGCTATTCTGTTACCTCTTCTAGAGTATAACATGCTTTTCCTGTTATCTCTTCTAGGGTATAACATGATATTCTGTTATCTCTTCTAGAGTATAACATGCTATTCTGTTACCTCTTCTAGAGTATAACGTGCTTTTTCTGTAATCTCTTCTAGGGTATAACATGCTATTCTGTTATCTCTTCTAGAATATAACATGTTTTTTCTGTTATCCATTCTAGAGTATAACATGCTATTCTGTTATCTCTTCTAGAGTATAACGTGCTTTTTCTGTAATCTCTTCTAGGGTATAACATGCTATTCTGTTATCTCTTCTAGAATATAACATGTTTTTTCTGTTATCTATTCTAGAGTATAACATGCTATTCTGTTATCTCTTCTAGAGTATAACATGATGTTTCTGTTATCTCTTCGAGAGTATAAAATGCTATTTTGTTATCTCTTCTCGAGTATAGCATGCTTTATCTGTTTTTTCTTCTAGAGTATACCATACTTTTTTGTTAACTCTTCCAGCATGAAAAATACTTTTTTTTAATTTTTATATAGCATTCATCATACTCTTCTTTGAACTCTTGTAATCGATTTTCCTGTTCTCATGTCATCTCTTTTACCATATGGTAGACTCTTTCTTTATCTATTCTAACGCACAAGAAGTTCTTAGTTCATCTCTTCCTTAATATACAGCATTCTCTTTGTTCATCTCTTCTAGTATATAGCATGCACTTCTGTTATTAACTCTGGCATATTCAATGTCTTCTTATCGTCTGTCGTTTACTACATTCTTGTCTTCTCTTTTATGTCATATACCATGTTCTATTTCTCTCTCTTCTTTTATATTCATATACACACATGTTGTTCCCCGTTCACTTTTAAAGGACGAGTTAAGTTAGCAAATTGCAGTGTTTTGTTGTTAACAGAATACTATACTACTTTGAATCATTTCGGCCAATTAACTTCAATTTTCGTAGCTTTATTTTCATGTATAGAGTTTGCATTCCTTTTTTGTCTTCTACTCAAATGGCAAGATTGTTTGAATTCAGGGCTTTTATAACAAGAAACGAAGTGCTGTCTGTCTGTCTGTCTATTTGTCTGCATTATATATATATATATATATATATATATATATATATATATATATACATATGAAGACTACTCCTTCAGACCCATATATGGACACAGAAGGGTGAAAAAACGAGGAAATCAGAAAGAAACCCTACGTAGAGCTATAATCTAAGTGAGCACAACAATTAGTCTCAGAAACAACCAAAAATTCAAACATGCTTCGGTGGACCGCTGGGCATGGAAAGCTATGACTTTTGCCATTATGCATCATATTTTGCCCAAAAGGATAATCAATCAATTATATAATATGTGCGACACTTCTTTGTCTTGCTTTCTAAGCCAGTCATTGATTTGTTTAAGTTTTATTTTCTAGTTGCTGCCTGTAGAAGGTATGTATTAGTCTTTTCTTTAATAGAACAACATACTTGCTCAGTCGAACTGATATTGAATATGACGATTATCATTTTCAGGAGGACGTGAACTTCCGGTCAATATGGTGGATAGGTGGTAGGAGCCATTGAAGGCTATGTTTGAAAGTGTTCCCTGTTGCAGTTTCCTCAGATTCCAAGGTCCGGCTTGTTGCATGAGCTACTGAGTTAGGTGCTCTGTGCACGCCGGGAGCTGTGTGTTTCATCCGATTTTGATCACGTTTCGATATTCCAATTGTTTACGATGAATAATCATATCGTATGGCAGGGAACAGTTGGCTGTGTTCACTTTCTGTGCGGTTTCGCTTTATGTCTTTTGACGTGTGCTGAGACTGTTATGATGAGGACTACAGCTAACTTTCTTTGTTTGGGAGTTGAATTAGCAATTCGGATGATTCCACTGGCACGGGTGGTTGAGCAATCATGGATTTTAATTCGTTTGCAGTGATACCGGAGCCTTCCATAACCAAAGAACCAATCAATGAACTGTTGTTTGTGATGAGTATATCATTCTCAGTAAGATCCTTTACATTTCACCAGATATTCTCCGAAAGCGAAGAATTTTGTTTGTAATTCAATATTCTACTGAAAGTGAAAAACCTACCTTTATTTGATATTCTCTGTTAGTGATTAAACTATCCCGTTGTGATATTTTCTGAAAGTAAAGAATCTATCTCTGTTATGAACAATTTGCAAGAGTTTACATATCGTTCATGATTGATCGAGTACGAATTGTTCGATATTATTCTATATCTGCCAGTAATGAAGATAGTATCTCTAGTATTATTTATATATAAACAGAGATCATCTCTTAGAAACGCTTAAGAGAACAACAGCAGGTTCTTTTACCGAAGTAGAGTGGCTCGTTCAGAATAGGAACGTTGGGGGAGATACAATGCGGGTCCTATGCAAAGTCTGACACAAAATCACAAAAATCGTAGAGTTTAGAATTTCTGCCATTTACGCCGGCTTTGACTCGAAGGGAAAATAGAGATAGACTATATTTATAAACAGTCTGCATAAACAATACGTTGAAATATTATCATCAAATGCTATCTTCGCAATGAATGTTGGTCATTCTACACAGCCTTTCGTCTCGTAGTGAGCATCTCATGACTGTTATCTCAGTCCACCACCTAATATTGTCAGATAGTTTTTGTGTGTGAGTGCCTTTTTTATATTTATTTCTCCTTAAACATTTCCATCAAAAATCATTTTCAGTGTTTTATGTCTTTTTTATGTTTTCAAAGCATCTTAGCAGTCTCGTTAGGAATGTATTTATTAAAGGTTTCTTCACTTTTAGTTGATTGACAATTTTATTTTTTTTCCTTCTTCGTCAAGCCATCTTTTACCCTTCTTATGTAAATCCACATTCCCATGGCTTTAATTTGTTTTACTGCTGTCCTTTCTGTAATAAATTTGTGTGAATCACGTGACGCTTTGAGACAGGATTAACATTTAGTTGGCTATTCTTAGTCGTGGACTTGATGGTGACTACGCTACATCATCATTGAGTATAGCTTCCGCATCAAAGGTTGGCTACCATGGATCCCCATTTCACTCTGTCTCTTGCTTTGATAGTGCAGGTTGTCATAGGCTGACTTGTACTTCTTTTGATGTTATTCGTCCATGTTAGTCTTGGGCTCATTCTGCCTCTAGCTTTGATAGTGCAGGTTGTCATAGGCTGACTTGTCCATCTTTTGATGTTACTCGTCCATGTTAGTCTTAGGCTCATTCTGCCTCTAGCTTTGATAGTGCAGGTTGTCATAGGCTGACTTGTCCATCTTTTGATGTTATTCGTCCATGTTAGTCATGGTCTGCCCCTGTCTCTAGCTTTGATAGTGCAGGTTGTCATAGGCTAACTTGTTGGTCTTTTGATGTTATTCGTCCATATTAGTCTTGGTCTGCCTCTATCTTTAGCTTTGATAGTGCAGGTTGTCGTAGGCTGACGTGTCCGTCTTTTGATGTTATTCGTCCATGTTAGTCTTGGTCTGCCTCTATCTTTAGCTTTGATAGTGCAGGTTGTTATAGGCTGACTTGTCCATCTTTTGATGTTATTCGTCCATGTTAGTCTTGGTCTACATATTATATGAACACAAAAAGACTATCTTTGAAAATCACTAATTGTTTACTAATATTATCTCTTGCTTCTTTTGCACGTAAAATTGCAACACAATAAACGCATACAGATTTTAACAGCAAATTATAAATGAGAAAACACACAAACTTCTTAATCTTTAATATTAAATAAAATTTAAAAAAAAACATAATATTTTGTAACAAATATTTTTCGCAATAAAATTAAAACTGATGTTACAAATTCAGAAATATTGACCGAGGGGGCAAAAATGACCAGCAGGGAATTGTCAAGAACAATGTGTGGACATTAAATCAGCTCAATCTCTTCCGCTAAGCTTCGAAAGTTAACATTCATGATTGTGCTATTTTTGTTGAAGATTTTGCAAAACAAAAGTAGTTACTTGAAATGTCACATAAAATACACAATTGCTCAAACTATTTCCCTAAGTGGCCGGATATTTTAAAAATTGTTCTGGTTGTTCTTAATTAGCGCAATTTGTAAATGGTGTTTTATATAATAAAGAAAAGCATAACAGGAATTATTAAAACATTGAATAAAACAACGTATTTATATTTTAGAAAACAGGTTTTAATACAATCAACATGAACTGTCTTGGAACAAAGTTCTCTTAAATCTAATATGATACTGCAAGACATTTAAAAAATATTATTTCTAGTTTTGGTACGGTGATATTTGTAATATTTCTAGAGTTTATGTAATAACATTTGCCAACATCTCTTCTTCGAATGCATGTTTCAAATAAATTAAAATATGTCTACATTTTTTATCATTTCTAGCTTGTATGTTCTAGCATTAGTAATATTCTTAAAGTTCTTAAATATAAATATTCTTAAATATGTTAACTATAAATATTCTTAAATATGTTAACTATAAATATTCTTAAATACGTTAACTATAAATATTCTTAAATATGTTAACTATAAATATTCTTAAATACGTTAACTATAAATATTCTTAAATACGTTAACTATAAATATTCTTAAATATGTTAACTATAAATATTCTTAAATATGTTAACTATAAATATTCTTAAATACGTTAACTATAAATATTCTTAAATGTGTTAACTATAAATATTCTTAAATGTGTTAACTATAAATATTCTTAAATGTGTTAACTATAAATATTCTTAAATGTGTTAAATATAAATATTCTTAAATGTGTTAACTATAAATATTCTTAAATATGTTAAATGTAAATATTCTTAACACTTTCCGTACGTTTCGACGCACAGTGCGCCACTCTCAATTTGATTAGTGTAAACTCATCAAATCATATTCTTTTTACTAGGTCTTGTATCATCTTGGTATTGATGAAATCTACTTCATTGTTTATTTATCTAAAAACGAATATATAAAATATGTTATGCATTAGATAAGTATAAACGTGTAGACTGATATTTAAAACCATGAAATAATTTGTCTCTGAAATCTCTGCCGCTGAATTAATAAAAACCTTCGGAACTGAAAGATTTAACCTTAAAGTTTAAATTTGCCACCGGGGATGGATAAGCAGGAATCAGAGAGAAGAAACTGTCTTGACCAAATATTAATTCTAAGGATAATACTAGAAGCACACACAGAAAAACAACAACCATTAATCTATAATTTCAATGAGTAAAAAAAAGCGTCTTAGAGCATACATACATTTGTGGAATATCGTGGAACAACACCAAATATCGGGGAGCCGCGATAGCTCAGTGGTTAGTGAACTAGACTACAAAGGATAAGAGGTAGGGTTCGATCCCAACCGACGGCTTCCAGGTTCACCCAGCCTTTAATGGATACCGGATTTTTTTTTGGGAAAGTGCAGCGGCACGGGCGTAATACTGACCATATTACCCCAAAAATCATGTGCCGAAGGTCTGTAAAATTTGTGGTCACTAACACCATATTCCCTATACGCCACTTGGCGTGACAGGGGCACTTTACTTTTTTTTTTACATAATGGATAAATGTTGCAAAGGTAATAATGAGATTAAATGACACAATAACAATCACCTGTAAGATCTAAATTTTGTAGATGATATAGTGCTCTCTACTTTACAATGTCACTAAAATGTAAAGTTTCATGCACAGACACCATATCATTCATGGCGGAAAGAATAGGACTTGAAACCAACTGGGATATAACAAAAATGATGAAAAATACAAATACATCAGAGCGCAATATCTTAATCATCAAGCATTGGAAAGAGTATACCATTTTATATATACATCTTGGTAGTAGTACAGATCAAGAAAGTGAAACAAAGAAAGCAATCAGAAGTAAGAAACTAGAAGTAGCAGCAAATTTTAAAAACCTGGACAAAATATGAAAATAAAAAAATGTGCAAAAAAAAAAAAAAAAAAAAAAAAAATTGAGAATATTCAACTCAAACGTATTATCAGCACTTACCTTGGCATATGGAAGCTGGAAAGATCAAAAGAGATTCAAAAAAATTAATGCTTTTGAAGGAAGACTAACATGGACGAGTAACATCAAAAGATGGACAAGTCAGCCTATGGCAATCTGCACCATCAAAGCAAGAGACAGAGTGGAATGGCGCTCCATGGTAGCCAACCTTCGATGCGGAGAGGGCACTCAATGATGATTTGAAGGAAAATGCTTAAGAGGAATACTCTGTGTACAATGGAATGAATTCAAGACTTATACAAATAAGAGAAATGGCCATACTAAAAATGATCTCATCTACAATTAGGAAGAGAAGATGGGCATACGTCGGACATGAGTTGAGAGGAGATACAAGAGCATTTCAAAACAGGCTCTTCTATGGGAAACGTCAGGAAACAGGAATAAAGGAAAAGAGACACTAAAAATAACACTAATAGGAGGAGCAAAGTTGACAGGCATAGACTCATTAGATAAGATCGAGCATCTTGCCAAGAACAGAGCGCATGAAAACAATACTACGAGCTCTATACGACGTCAACGGCGCTGGAAGGGTTAACATCAAACTCCAGATAGACAAGTACATTCGTTAGAAGTTTTATGCAGACCAGAGTCTCTTATATTACAATCGCAACATTTTGTGAACTTTCAGGTTCAGTGCAGCAGGAGACCAAAGCCTGGGGGTCATGACCCAGGCAAGCTCCCCTCTCCGATTCACCCTCAAAGTGTCAGGAAGCTAAATGACACTTGCACGCGGTCGACTCTTTCATAATCAGATGTGCTGCGATAGCCCGGTATATGAGTTTCCTATCATTGCACCATTTCTGGTTGTTATATATTGACATTGATCTTCGTTCTATCTTTAATGCTTTACATTTCTTAGTATCCAAAGCTTTGAGAAATTGTTGTTCGTACTATTTGCAGCATTTATTAATGATGTCAGTGCTCTTAGCTCATACCCCATACGATATTTCAAAGTAAAGAGAAAAACTGAACATTCTGTGTGTCTATTCCTCTCTCAGATGTATCAACATTTGTAATATTAAATATATATTATAATTTAGAGTTATCTCTTTAGAATTACCTTTTGAAGGAGTGTCTTTGAATAAAACAATATATTTATAATTATAAGAACAAAGTAAGATGAGTAATCTTTAAGACATTATTTATGACATCAAGATTTCAATACTATTGACCATCACCAAAAGCAATCAGGCAATAGCGTGTAAAAAAAAAAGAAAACTACCAGTAATGTATCTTACTACATGCAGGCAAACATGGACAATCAATAAGAAAATGATTTTTAAAAAAACAGAGATTACGGAGATGATGTTCAGATGTTTTGATTGTGAAGACTGGAGAGAAAGATTGGCACAATTGATTATAACCAGAAAACAAAACAGAGGAAGCAGAAAAAGAGGACAAGCAAGAGAGGAATATAGTACAGGTTACCACCACACACGGCATTTTGTCATGTTCTACATTTCTAATTTGCGTTCTGGTTTCGGTCATACATTAATAGAGAAACATCAATTTCCGGCTTTTATAAGCTATCGAATGTAAGTATTGTACTCAAATCAAGAAACAAGACTAAACATCTTCCTCAAGCGATGTCTCCGAAGAATAATACACATCAAATGGCAGGATAAATTAACCAACTTAACTGTCCTGCAACGTGCTAAGACCCCAACAATCATGTCGATGTTCAGAAGCCGAAGGTTAAGATGGCTGGGGCAGGTCCATCGAAATGAAGAAAACCGCATCCGCAAGCAAATACTATATGGGGAACTAATACATGTAAAAAGACAAATCAGCAAACATAAACAACGATATAGAGATATCTGTAAATCATCTCTGAATGACTTCTCCATCTGTGAAAATGACTGGGAACATCTGGCAAGAGATCGCACATCATGGAGAGCATGTATAAAAAATGGCATAACATCATTTGAGTCTGTACAATTACAAAACATGGAAGAGAAAAGACTCCTGAAAAAAAAAGATGCAGAACACTGTGGATCAGTGGGCTTAATTTGTAAATTCTGTGGCCGAGTGTGTTTGACAAACATTGGTTTAATCAGCCACCAGAGATGCTGTTCGATGAAAACAAAACCTCTTTAAAACAAAACACACAATAGCCTCCACTAAACCGTCTGACAAGACGAAGAGGGCCATAATATAAGTCTGACAGTTTTTGATGTGGGTGATCATTATTTGTAGAATTTTTTTTTGTTTCTCTACCTACAAGTTGTAGAGGTACGACTCTGATACTACCATCTGTCACGTGGTAATACATCATACCAACAGGCATAATAAGGCATGTTGCTGGTGTTGCATCATGCCGTGGAAGTTATTACCTCTCAGAGAGGCAACAAAATGTAAGATTTTGACACTGATCAATCAATAAAGCTGCCAAGATTAGCGGGCCGGATGTCAGAAAATGTATATTATCAAGCCTCTATGTAGTTGACAGTTGGATAGATTGTTAATAAACATAAATTCTAGTCAAAGATATTTTTGCCAAAAATGTTACCAAAATAAAGACTTTTTCTGCCCGATTTGACAAAGAGTGGCGGGAAACTGTTGGAAGTCAGTAGGAGATAAAGGCCAAAAATGTATAGTTCGTCGATTACTGTTGCGCAATTTCACTAGTTTATAGGGACAATTTACAATTTGGCAAGACAAGAAGTTGACGATGAACTTCAAGAAAAATCTGGGAAATTACAATAAGCGGAAGCTAGTCAACAAGTTATGATTAGCTATTTTAGATCACAACAACAAAAACCGAATTTCTATAGGAACTGAGAGTGGTTTTGAAGATGTGGGAGTGAGTTTTTGAGATGTACATTGGAAACGATAATATTGAAAAGCATAGAAGGTAATGACTTTGAATCTGACAGATTCAAGATAAAGAGAGTTCCGTGGTTTCTCTCATTGAGTAGCAACACAGTTAGAGAGCGAGAAACTTTCTGACAGATGAGCCAGGCCTTCTCCTGACATATAATTAAAGATGAGTTTTTAAAGAAGAGTTTTCTTTTAATTTGTTTTTGACTCAATGACATTCAACAAAACAATACTGACAGTTTAATTTCATAACATTGGTGACATAAGCAATGGTGATATGTAGGCATCATAAGTATACATTGGTAACATAAGCAATGGTGATATGTAGGCATCATAAGTATACATTGGTAACATAAGTAATGGTGATATGTAGGCATCATAAGTATACATTGGTAACATAAGTAATGGTGATATGTAGGCATCATAAGTATACATTGGTAACATAAGTAATGGTGATATGTAGGCATCATAAGTATACATTGGTAACATAAGCAATGGTGATATGTAGGCATCATAAGTATACATTGGTAACATAAGTAATGGTGATATGTAGGCATCATAAGTATACATTGGTAACATAAGTAATGGTGATATGTAGGCATCATAAGTATACATTGGTAACATAAGTAATGGTGATATGTAGGCATCATAAGTGTGCATTGGTTATATAAGCAATGGTGATATGTAGGCATCATAAGTGTACATTTGTAACATTAGCAATGGTGATATGTAGGCATCATAAGTGTACATTTGTAACATAAGTAATGTTGTTATGTATACATCATAAGTGTACATTTATAACACAAGTAATGGTGTTATGTAGACATCATAAGTGTACATTTGTAACATAAGTAATGTTGTTATATAGACATTATAAGTGTACATTTGTAACATTAGTAATGTTGTTCTGTAGACATCATAAGTGTACATTTGTAACATTAGTAATGTTGTTATGTAGACATCATAAGTGTACATTTGTATCATAAGTAATGTTGTTATGTAGACATCATAAGTGTACATTTGTAACATAAGTAATCGTGATATGTAGACATCATAAGTGTACATTTGTAACATAAGTAATGGTGATATGTAGGCATCATAAGTGTACATTTGTAACATAAGTAATGGTGATATGTATGCATCATAAGTGTACTCATACATTGTCACCTGCTGAAAACAACTCTCCGTTTTCCCATCTGAAGTCTTGCAATGAAGAGCTACGAACAATGTCAGGAAGGTTGCATTTGCTTCTATTTTAATCATTGCACGCGATTTTTGTTGTTGTTGTTGTTGAGAATTGACCCTAATAACATTCAGCTTATTTGACTTCAGCCACTAAAGACATTATGAAGAAACAATTAACATATTTCGGGCACATCATGAGAAGAAGAAAGTTGGAATACTTGGTTAAAGCTGACAATACACAATGGAATCGTGTACGAGAAAGAGTGAAGATACTAGATAGCTTGGTATCGTGGCACGGTAGTCAATAACAGGTTTGATGAGATGTACTGAAGGCAGATAAGTGGAAGGAATTGATCGTCTACGTCAACCGATTAGCACATGATGTTGATGCTTCGCTTACTTTGCAACGAAACAAAGAAATGAAAGAACTCAATGACGTCACACTGTGACAAATTACATATATTACAGTGCTAGTACCAATATTATTTATAGATCTGCGACACATTATGTCATTTTGATAAAGTGTTCGGTATTATGCAAGTACCGTCTTTCTTTCCACCCAAAACATCCGGACTCATTTCAGGCGGCGTAACCGTGGAAGTCGTCGATGAGAATTGAACCTGGCGTCTAGTCCTTCGTTCACTAATAACTGGGCTACTTTACTGTTGTTGTTATGGATTCAGAAGCCTTTGAGCTAACACTTTTCGGCCTAACATACTTTACTGTTGTTGTTATGGATTCAGAAGCCTTTGAGTTAACGTCTTTCGGCCTAACATACTTTACTGTTGTTGTTATGGATTCAGAAGCCTTTGAGCTAACACTTTTCGGCCTAACATACTTTACTGTTGTTGTTATGGATTCAGAAGCCTTTGAGCTAACACTTTTCGGCCTAATATACTTTACTGTTGTTGTTATGGGTTCAGAAGCCTTTGAGCTAACACTTTTCGGCCTAACATACTTTACTGTTGTTGTTATGGATTCAGAAGCCTTTGAGCTAACACTTTTCGGCCTAACATACTTTACTGTTGTTGTTATGGATTCAGAAGCCTTTGAGCTAACACTTTTCGGCCTAATATACTTTACTGTTGTTGTTATGGATTCAGAAGCATTTGAGTTAACACTTTTCGACCTAATATACTTTACTGTTGTTGTTATGGATTCAGAAGCCTTTGAGCTAACTCTTTTCGGCCTAATATACTTTATTGTTGTTGTTACGGATTCAGAAGCCTTTGAGCTAACTCTTTTTGGCCTAACATACTTTAGTGTTGTTGTTATGGATTCAGAAGCCTTTGAGTTAACGTCTTTCGACCTAACATACTTTACTGTTGTTATGAATCCAGAAGCCTTTGAGCTAACACCTTTCGGCCTAACATACTTTACTGTTGTTATGAATCCAGAAGCCTTTGAGCTAACGTCTTTCGACCTAACATACTTTACTGTTGTTATGAATCCAGAAGCCTTTGAGCTAACACCTTTCGGCCTAATATACTTTATTACATCTGTTCTCTATTCGTGTCTTTATTTCAATATTGCTGCTCATGTTTTTAGAAAAAAAAAGCAGTGCCTAACGTAAAAAAAACATTTTTCTATATAAACCATTTACATTTTATTTCAGATATATATTTCTCTGCGACTTATGGCAATCACTTCCTTGTTTCGATAACAATTATAATTAATCAAATGTGAGAGTAAGGAGACTATTATTAAGTGAATTACCTGCCATTCAAAATATTAGCAGCAGAAAATTCTCACCTAGTAAGCAGTGAAGCAAAAACAGAGGTCCTGTATGTATGCAAAAAGCACACACAAAAACTCAATATTCTTGTACCAAAATTACTTATTATTCTTATGCATTAGCTATTTGTTTACGAAACCTAGGTTAAAGAATTCAAATTCAGCGGTTAGTGAGCTGGTCTTATAGGGTCATGTGTCGCATTTTGTCTGGATCGACAGTTCTTAAGCTGGTTTAGTTTGAAAGGGTTCCGAATTTTTCTGGGAACGTAGGATGATCTGATGTTAACCTCAGATGGTAGATGTGCAACATAGGTGAGATTGTAGATGTACAACAGAGATGAGATTGTAGATGTACAACAGAATTGAGATTGTAGATGTACAACAGAGGTGAGATTATAGATGTACAACAGAGATGAGATTGTAGATGTACAACATAGGTGAGATTGTAGATGTACAACAGAGTTGAGATTGTAGATCTACAACTGAGTTGAGATTGCAGATGTACAATAGAGATGAGATTGTAGATGTACAACATAGGTGAGATTGTACATGTACAACATAGGTGAGATTGTAGATGTAAAACAGAGGTGGAATTGTAGATGTACAACAAAGTTGAGATTGTAGATGTGCAACATTGTTGAGATTGTAGATATACGACAAAGGTGAGAACTGAATGTCTCAGTCAAAAACACTTGTTCCAAAAAATGAGGAAGATACTATGCAATTCATTTGTTACAATGGAAACAAGAAAAAGAGTTCTTACATGTTATGTAGAGTCAGTCTTAGCATATGGATGTGAATCATGGACAATGGGACAGCAGACAAGAAAATCACTGGAGGCTGTAGAAATGTAGTTTTACAGAAGAATGTTGAATATAACAGGGACAGCTAAGAAGAGCAATGAAAACGTTCTGAAGGAGGTCAAAGCAAAAATAAAGCTAATTTCCAATATTAGGAAGAAACAATCATCACTTTTTTGGCCATGTAATGAGAGGTTAACTGCTGGAATATATTGTAACAACTGGGGAAATTGAGGGACGAAGAGATAGAGGGAAGCAAAGAGAAAATATACCACACAGCTTAAGAGAATGGCTTGGCAGAAGGTCAACAACATAAATGATACATGTCAAGATCGAAAGTTGTGGAGAGACATTATCACTTACGCCAGGTAACATGTCACTTGATGATGATGATGATGATGATGAGTACGACCTGACGTGATACCGACCGCATCACGTATAATATGTACCGTTAGTCACGGGAATCGCAGATTGTTTCTCCCCTCGACGCCAACGGCAGCAGAGGAAGGATAGAAGGAGAAGAAGAAGTCACGGGAAAGATAGCGTTACGTTCTCAGTGTGTGTGGAGTGAACATTTTAGTTTGCTTGACAATGTTAATATTCATTTTATTTTTCTGATGGGGGTGAGGGGTGTGGAGTGGAAAACAATGTTGTTCACATTTCTTTAAGCATGGCTTTCTACTGTGTCATAGCAAGCGATGAATCATCATCATCAAATACCGGGCCTGCGGGCGTAGGTGATCATGTCTCTGCACAATTTTCGATCTCGACAGTTGTTTATCATTTCTGTTGTTGACCTTCTGCCAAGCCATTCTCTTAAGCTGTCTGGTATTTTTTCTGTTTGCTTTCCTCTATCTCTTCGTCCCTCAATTTTCTCAGTTGCTAAAATATATTCCAGTTGTTCTCTTCTTATTACATGGCCAAAAATGATGATTGTTTCTTCCTAATATTGGAAATTAGCTCTCTTTTAGCTTTGGCCTCTTTCAGAACGTTTTGATTACTCTTCTTAGCTGCCCATGATATTCTCAGCATTCTTCTGTAAAACCACATTTCTACAGACTCCAGTGATTTTCTTGTCTGTTGCCCTATTGTCCATAAAGCACATCCATATGTTAAGACTGACTGTACATAACATCTAAGAACTCTTTTTCTTGTTTCTATTGTCAAAAATGTATTGCACAGTATCTTCCTCATTTTCTGGAAAGCTGCTTTTGCCTGAGTAATTCTGCATCTCACCTGTTTTGTACATCCTCCGTCTGAGGTTACCAAAGTTCCGAACTATTTAAATTAATTTACCTGCTTTAATATTATTTCACTTGTCTTTATTTTGCACTGTGGTGATGTCTTTTTCTTTGTTGCTGCCATTATGTCTGTCTTTTTACTATTAAGGCTGAGTCCTTTATTCTTGCTTTCTTTCACTATAATGCTAACATTTCCTGTAACTCATTTTTCATTTTAAGCGATTAATACACAATCAGAATTAATGGCGCCACTAGCAAGAAGCTACAGCCGGGCAGGTCAAATCACGCTCATCAAATCCTCCTTGTGGTTACCTGAGCCCACCTGGTGATGGGATAAAATAATAGAACCACTAGTCTTCTTCGTCTTCTTTCCTTCATCATTTGCCTTTCAGTGTCGAAGGGAGATATAATTTGCGGTCTTTTGCTCTTCTGTTCGCCTGTGCTGCTGTTATGTTTCCTAGTGCTTCCATCAATCCATCTTTTTCGTGGTCGACCCTTTGGTCTGGTGTTCTCACAACGTTTGTTTGGGGCTCGTTGTGTTGTGTTTTGATCTTTCTGCCTTGTCACGTGGCCAAACCATTTTATCTGTTGTTTCTTTATATATTCTATGGCGTGGGCTATTCCTAGCTTTTTTCTCAGTTCTTCATTTGTGATCTTATCTCCCAGACTGTTTCCTGACATACGTCTAATAGATTTCATCTCAGTAGTGGTTATTTTTATTATTGTTCTTGCATCTAGGGTTAAAGTATGGATTGGTAGCACAAAGTTGAGATGAAGATTGCCACCCCCCTCCGGTGATGAAAGAAAAGAATAAAGCCACTAGCACCTGCCATAAATGTCATAAGTCTCTGACTAAAGAGGTTTGGAAATCGTTGCCTGTTCAGTCGTGTAGGATCAGTACGGAGCAAACTTGTCAAAGGAATTTACCGATACATTTTGGGAAATGCAGTGACAGGAAGTGGAGCGGATATGGGAAATTCCTGTACGTAATGAAACTTGTTCTACGAATAGGATAGAATGTAAGAGAATAGAATCTGCACATCAGATGGAATGACAAGTTGATAAATATGGGGAAAGAAAAACAATGTTTAATCGAATAATATATCATAATTTTTTTAATGCAGATGGATTTGACTTGCTCTATAAAATCTGGATGCCAGCATAGAAAGACAGGCATTGTTATGGACCACAAGAAAGGATAAAGCCAAAAAGGCGCAGAAATATATAGACAAAAAGGCATGGAAACCCTTGAGAACTTTGGCCTAGACTGGAGAGACGTAGAGAAAATGTCCACGAATAGGTATGGGTGAAGGAACCTTGTCTGTTGCCTGTTCTCCAAATCGGGGTGTAATGATCTTTGACATGATTGATTGATTGATTGATTGATTGAATTTATGAATTAAAAGACAATGATGACAATAGTATTTTTATAGACACTAAAGAGCGGATAACAAAAAAAAAATAATAATAATTTATGCGATAGGTGTTCGACCAACCAAGCGACAGGTCGCTCTGGCGTTTTGTTTATTCTGCGTTTACCTGGCGTTTACTCGTTATATTATGAAGTCCACTCTTAAAATGACGTTGAGTGGAAGTACTTGTTTTAAGTTGTGGTTAACAGCAAGCAGTAATATATTATACTCCCACATGTTAACACATCCGGCTTTATCACAGTGTATTTGGGCACTTACGTTTCACTCCCTTCTTCCTTGGTCATACTGAATAATCTGTTAACAAAATCACCACTTTGTGGATATTCATAAGCAGTTAGTCGTTTATCCTGGCACAAGCAAACATCTATGAGACGCTGACTTGTCCTGCAACCGAATATAATCCCATTTAAAAAAAAAAGTAAAGTACCCCCGTCATGCCAAGTGGCGTATAGGGAATATGGTGTTAGTGACCACACATTTTACAGATCTTCGGCACATGATTTTTGTGGTAATGTGGTCGGTATTACGCCCGTGCCGCTTTACTTTCCCAGAAAAAAATCCGGTACCCATTAAAGGTTGGGTGAACCGGAGGCCGTCGGTTGGGATCGAACCCTACCTCTTGTCCTTTGTAGTCCAGTTCACTAACCACTGAGCTATCGCGGCTCCCAATATAATCCCAGAGAGCCCGTTATTTCCTGTGTTTTCTGCAACTATTACTGTATAAGCATTTTATTCCTATATAGCTCAATTAATGTTCACTGACCTTTTTTAAGGCCTATTTTTGCGAAGCGCTAACTATAGCTCGTTTCAAATCACGTGCCCAATTTCAAAACGCTATTACTCAGTAACCGTTTGTTAAAAACTGTTGAAATTTTCCAAATGTTATTAGAATGCAAAAGACCCTTTAAATGTATATTTAACAAATATCTTGCAGCTGCAGTTTTCTTAAAGCGGCGAATTTCTTTGATGTTTGTCAAAATTGTAAATTGTGAACCCCTAAATAATAGAAATTACCGTAGTTGCTGGTCTATGATTAATTTTCACTAGGTAAAGGCGTGGCCGTAATGGGGAAATAACCTAATAAGACAAAACACCAGGAGAATTATTGTCTTCTCAGTTCGAGGACGGACGATAATATCAAGGTATACATGTATGTCCAATTTTCATAGTTGTGTGGTCCTGATAAGAACCGTTTGTTGAACTAATTTAAGGTAATATAGGGCCAACATTGTGGGGGCTATATACTTTCATTCTGAATCAGACGAGTCTAAAAGATTAATAACTGTTTGGGGTTGAACATTCCACAAACCATCATTTTTCCAATATTCCTCTTCCTGTTTTAAGACGTGGTCTTCACATTTAGCCCAATAATCTTTGTCTATATTTAATAAAGCGAGATTAGCAAGAGTCTTTACATCGCATATTTTGAATGTTGTATTTTCATCTGCCACTTGTCCTTTTAATTTTGCCCAGATTAGTTCTATTGGATTTAAATGAGCATGGAAAGGTGGCAGCCTCAAACTTATATGACCGTGCTCTTGGATAATCTTATCTATTAGAAAAATCTTTGTCCTCTGTTTTTGCTTTACTAGAGATAGTAATTCAAGTTTTAAGTACATGTTATTAAATTGTATGTGCTCCTTTGTGAGCCATATCTTAATAGCATCTTTTGTACTGGATGACGTCGGGACTTTATCTTCAAGTGCAACAATGTTGTGGTACGCTGCATTGTCCATTATTAGGCAAGATGGTCGATCTAGTGATGGGAGAACAGAATTTTCAATCCAATGTCTAAATATGTGACCATTCATCTCAGAGTGATAATCCCGATTGTCTATGGATTTTGAAAGAAAAATGAGCTCTGCATTCTGTATTAGTCCATGTTGTCGACTACCTGCATGAGCATTTATCAAGCTCTGTCCTTTGCTGCTAGGTATTAATCTCTTAATCTTTCCATCTGATGACTGCCATTCCCTTTGGTTAGTGCGGTGAGCATTGATCCATGTTTCATCCAAGTACACAATATCATAACCTTGCTTGCGCACCTCTTTTACTTCACGTAAGTACTTGCTTCTCATGACTACTATATGTGACTTCTCACAGATGATGTTTCGTCCATTGGAATATTTTCTGAATGTAAAGCCTGCAGCTCTCACATTCCTCCATAATGTAGACTTTGATATTTCAATACTGTTGTTCTTTTTCAACGGTACTTTTAATTTTCTTTTTGTAACAGTTTCATTCATACCCAACATTTTGCGAATTTCACTTCTAATAAGTTCACTGTCGAAATTATCCAACATGTTTGCTCTTCCTTGTGATTTTGTATATTTTGAACATTGACGGTCACGTGCTTGAATCCAGCGATTAAATGACCGTTTAGATAAATCCAAAATGTGTCTTGTCCTATTCTCAGGGTTTTCTAAAGAATGAAATAATCTTCCTCGTTTAGCCTCTTTGCAAAAATAGTCATACATTTTTATTGCGATGTTTTGTAAACTGCAGAATTTCATTTTAAGACTCATGATAAATGTTATTGTTCCACGTTACGCCGCTGAATTAACGGAAATGGAACACACAATGTCTCGTGTTTACTACAAGTGTCTAATTGTGTCAAAAAACTACGGTAAAAGCGTGCAAACAATTAAATTTTACCGTGTATGGATTTTTACTCGCTATTTTTAACTTAAAATACTGTAAACATTAAGTTTTGACTACACCAATGGGTCGTTATAAATTTATATAAATCAAATAAGCAACAATAATAACCAAATGTTTTTTTAATGAAATTAATTCCCTGTTGGGTTCTAATCATTATAACTTTACATGCAAATTTTGAACAACTTACAACAAGCGGTTAAAAATCTATCGATTTTAAAATTTGTGCACGAGTTATGAAACAAGCTATAAGATATCTCATCGGATGTATTTTCTTTTCAGACTGAAGGCGATGTACCAATTATTTTTAACTGGGTTGGCTGGAGGACGTATTTCTGCCCTAATATTATCTTTACCAGCGAGCCCAAACCAGTTCGAGTGTTCATCCTTATACAGACACATTTTCTGTATATAAAACTCGTTTTTTTCTTGTTTCTTCCACAACCCCTGGGGTCGCTGGGACACCACAGACAGACATAGTCAACCTTCTCAGTTTTCCTCTGTCTTTAGTCTTTCTTTCTTCTTCTTCTTTCCTGTTTCTCAGATACCTAAAAGGTGTCGTGGTTTATATCATTTGTCGTTCTTGAGCTGCTCGAACTGTCTGAATTAGTGATTTTCCTTTCTTGTTACATGTCTCTGTCACTGCATCAATCCATCTTCTTCTAGGTCTTCCCCTTGGTATTTTTCCATGCATTCTCGAGAAGAACGCCCTTGATGGTGATTGGTAAGGATTCATTCTGACCAAGTGGCACAACCGTTTAATTTGTTGTTGCTCTATATATTCTTGGCATGGTTTTATTCCTTCCATTTTTCTTTTGGTTTCATATGGTATTCTATCTCTTCTTATGTTGTTTGTTACTTTTCTCAAGCATAGCATCTCACATGTATTTATATTTCTTAAGTGTGATTAGAAAGGTTCCATATTCTTCCTTTAATACTCCAAAAATCCAGGCCTGTCCATTCTTGAATGTTATCTTCCCATCTCTTCCGCTGCCTAACTTGCTCCCTTCACAGTTTCTTGCAGAATGTTTATTGCTAGGTCAGACTGTTCAGATAAGTGGCCGAATCATTTTAATTTTGCTGCTTGTTCACTATAGTGTTCACGATACTCTTATTGCGTATACTCATTGTTTGTTGTATCCTTTTGCGAAATTTTGCATATGTCAAACGATAAAAATAATATATTTCGAAATACTTTCTATTTTAAAAAAAACTAAATGATACAAACATGTCTCTATCAATAATAATATGTATAGAAATACTTTCTATAAACCAGAAACTAATGATAGAAAAAAATCTATAGAAATACTTTCTATTAAAACAAAACTAAATGATACAAACATGTCTCTATCAATAATAATATGTATAGAAATACTTTCTATAAACCAGAAACTAATTATAGAAAAAAATCTATAGAAATACTTTCTATTAAAAAAAACTAATGATACAAAAATTTCTCTATAAACAATCGTAACGGGCTCTTAATCAATGTTGTGTTCCATCGAGGGTTTCCTATCAGACTGAACAATAAAAGAGAGCAGCAAATCACATTGTAACGGGCATCAACTGTTTGGGTCAGAGCTTTTGTTTCAACACCGACAGAAAAAAAAATAAATAAAAAATAAAAAAAAAAAACTCTTCTGATCCTAAAGTGAATTTTCCTTCTTCTGCGATCATGGCTCATTCAGACTAGGACTCCGGACTTTCTTATGAAGGCAGCTGTCTGTTTAAGTGATTCGGTTGCCCCGTATAGTTTATCTTCCAGGGAGGTGGGTGTGGACCACATTGTTCTTCTCAGGTCTGTGTACTGGAGGCAATGCTGTAGAACATCAAGAATGCCATCATCATATGTGGAAAAAAAACCTACAATCTTTTGTTTTTATACACAGACTTTAATATCTGAGCGCGAATTTTAATGGATTATTATGTAAAAGTTATATATCTTCTTATTTCACTTTCAAAACTTTAGCGTTCATTATTTTTAGCGAGGTAGCAATCAACACCAGGCTTTCCTTGTTGTATCACACAATTTATTACGGTCAAAAGTACACGAAGTTTAAATATTCAAAAGCTGTTGTTATCTGTGGGGTAAAAAATTTACAACCTTCAGTTATTTTTCTTATATTGACTATTCTTTTTAAATATATCACTATTTCTAACATGACACTTTGTAGATTTTTCTCCAATATTTTTTTTCCGGAGATATATTAAAACCATGTTGCCCACTTGAAAGCATTGCCGGTAAACAGTTTTAAAACTATAGCTACACTTTAATGTGACTTCCGTAACGCTGTTATAAAATAAACAAATAAATCTTGCAGTGTCAATTCGACATTATGGCAAATATGCTCGCCCACAATCAAGAGAATTTGAGTAGAGTTTTAGTGATCAGATTTTTTCTCCGGTGGTTACTGTTTGCGAACGCCAGGTTTATATCCCATAGCGAATTACCAGGGATCAATCTTTGCGTGAATATCATTTATTTTGCCCGTTTATATATATTTATATATATATATATATTTTTTCTGGGAAAGTAAAAGCAGTACGGGCGTAATACCGACCACATTACCCCAAAAATCATGTGCTGAAGGTCTGTAAAATATAGGGTCACTAACACCATATTTCCCTATACGCAACTTGGCGTGACGGGGGGTACTTTACTTCTTTACTTTTATATATATATATATATATATATATATATATATATATAACGCGTATGTTTAGGTGTCCTACGCCATACAGGCAGATATTCTACAAATTCATAGGTACTCTCATTTTTTTTAAGATTGAGAGCTTTAAAGTTTTAGGTAGATTTGTTTCCCCCTTAAACGTTTGTCCCGAACAGCGGCAATTTTTCGCGTACTATTTTCGAATTTCAAATGCCAAGAATTATTTAACGTGAGCAGAATATACACGGGACTTTCAGTTTCTTTGATGTTATCCGAGAGGGATGGACAGAGGATCTCATTATCCAGAGACAAGGTAAGGGTTAACACACGGTGAAATCACGGATTTGAATCTTGGAAACACAACCACAGCTTATGGTGGGAGACGTTAGCCGCGATAGCTCAGTTGTTAGCGAACTGGACTAATAAGGACAAGGGGTCGGGTTCGATCCTAATCGACGGCTTCTAGGTTCACCCAGCCTTAAATGGGTACCAGATTTTTTATGTGAAATTATAGCGGAACGGGTGTAACTCTGACCACATTATCCCAAAAATTCATGTACCGAAGGTCTATACAAATTATGCTCACTAACACCATATTCCCTATACGCCACTTGACGTGGCGGGGTACTTTACTTTTTTCTTATGATGGGAGTCGGACCCATGATCTTCATATCTATACGCAGACGCCTTACCTCTTTATACACCCATTCCCACTTTTTTTCACAGCCATATTTGATTTCGGTGAGATTGTTTATCTAGTCTTATCAGAGACGGATTATAAAAAAACTACTCGTTGCATTGAAAACTATAGTTTTGAAGATTTTTTAGCAGTTGAAAGCCAAAAGAAATCGGAATATGTTGTCATACTCAAAGTTCGAAGATTTAAGGTTCATACCATCTTAGTAGTAATATCCATCTCTTTAAAGAAATCCCGGCGAGCACAGCGGGTGCTACGGAGTTCCTTCACTATACTGAAATGTTATTGTGTATTCTATAACAGATCTTTTTCACAGAAACATTCATTATATTGAGATTTTTTTAAGTTTTTTGTTTAACTTTGGATTTTTACAAATCACATTATTAATGGGATTTGTACGTAAATACTTCGTATAAATTGAGCAAAAAAGCGTCACATGAGATTTGAAAAGACAATCTACAAATACTGGAATATTGTAACCGACGATCTAAATTCACGACTTCAGGAAGAGGAAGTGTTATAGCAGTGATGTTTCGCTGCACTTTTGATAATATGTTAATGGTGTGGATATGTGAATCTTTATACATAATGGCACTGGTTACCTTCTTGATATATCATCGTTTTAGTCAGGAGACTAACACAATTGACTAACTTGTAAAACAATTAAAAAATTAAAGAACCCAGTCACGCCAATTGGCGCATAGGGAATATGTTAGTGACCATCATTTTTATAAACCTTTGGCGCATTATTTTTTGGTAATGTGGTCGGTATTACCTCCGTGCCGATTGAGTTGCCCAGAAAAAAAATGCAGTACCCATTTAAGGCTGGTAAACCCGGAAGCCGTCGATTAGAAACCAACCCGCTTTTGTCCTTTAATCCAGTACCGGTTTAAGGCTGGGTGAACCCGGAAGCCAACGATTAGAATCGAAACCGCTCTTGTCCTTTGTAGTCCAGTACACTAACTAATATCGCGGCTCCCTAACATGAAGACAACAAATCACAGATACTTGTGTTTTAAGATGTCGGGAGGCTGGCTCCAACCGACCAGCTCTCAAGTAATTTTTTTTAAAAGTAGTATCATATCAACATCAAATTTAAGATTTCTACATTCAATGTTGTGCTTTACTCTCGTCCTTCTGAATTTCCTATCTTTACAACAACCGTTTATAAACTTCTACTTATTAATTCTAACGAACCTCAAATGTTTTTAACACTGTCCGAGACGGACCAATAAATCCTATTATTTTTAATATGTTCTAACTCAAATATTATATGTAATCATAGCTGCTATCATACACTTGAGTCTATCTAACTTATTACTATCTGGACCTATTTGTGGTCAGCCTAAAAGATATTACCTACTCTCGCCAGTGAAATGTCCCATCCAAAAAAATTGTACCGTCTCTCTTGGATGGCTTGCGAGAGATGACCAAATATCCAACAAAGAAGACTGGCTTTCAATGGTAATCGTGTGACCAAAAACTTGGACCTTTACTCTCACAAGGTGGCCTTTCATATGACAACTGGCAACAATTTCTATCTTGAGTTATTGAGTTATTTGCGGGTCATCAGCATTGCATTCCGAACATGTCCATAAGTGCTCAGATCCCTCCTCAGCAAGTCCCGCAGTGTCCAGCGACTGGCGACTCCAGTTCTGTGTTGGTTGATAAGTCCCCTTACACGCCAACTAAGTTTCTCGTTTGTGGCTGTGCCCATCTTAACTCTCAATCATTGAAGGAGTGGCTTGGACTCATGGTTGTAGAAGTACTGTGCCCTTCCCACATCTCGGAGGGCATTGATGATGTCCGCCCGATCAGCCTGTTGCTCGTGTACAACATAATTAGCAATTTATGTCTTAAAATATACAAGGTCATTCCCCTTCTATTTTTAACTCTGGTACACGTAGACTGAGATGAGCTTAAACTCAGAGGAATTACTAAATGTGTCATTTCTTTAATCCAGATAATGTCACTGATTGCAGTGGCCTTCTTAATGTTCCTGTTACTGCTTTATAATTGGAAACTTATGCGTCCACGCCTGGAGTACAATAATAGGTCCTCTATATCAACAGTTCCAACCGTACAAAAAAGTCACTGTAATCTGTGGTTAAGGTGATCCACTCATAATCTTAAGGTCCCAAAATCGAAAAAAAAAAATATAGATGCAGTCTTTTTCATATAAATTCATGATCTCAGAATAGGTGAGATAGAGTTACTAATTCAGTCGAAGATGGGCTGTAAAAAGGAGGTAGCATATTCACGGTGTGCATGTAACAGGACTATTATAAGTAGAAAATCGAAAAGAGTAGGCAGTATGCCGTGACCAGAGGAAAATTTAAAAAATACTAAAATGGCTTTCATCTTCATAGAAATTAATGAGCTTTTTGAAGGGTCATCGCAGACGCCACCAATGCGCTGAAATACCCTTGCCTTGGGTTAAAATGGAGAGCGATTAGAACCAAATAGATAAGGTGGTAGTTAGTGGTCCTAACAAAATGTTCCCCCAAACTACGGTAAAACCGCCAGTCTCGTTACCATTCTCTGTTGTCCTGTTACCATTCACTATTGTCCCGCTGCCATTCACTATTATCCCGATACCATTCGCTATTGTCGCGCTACCATCACTATTATCCCACTACCATTCACTATCGTCCCGCTACCATTCGCTATTATCACGCTACCGTTCGCTATTGTTCGTGCCGAATAAAACTTTCCAGTAAGCATCGCAACAAAAAAAATAATGTAGGCAAGCTTTGATCATGATTCGGTCGCTAACCCTGCCGGCCAATAAAAGGTAACGTCACATTATTATACAACATCTGGGTCCCGCAGCAACCAGAGCGACACCTGGCCCAGGAGAGCAAACGTAACGCTGAACTGCAACTTGCTCTTTCGTTACACGTTTAAGTACTAAGGGCACGCTAGAGATACACGGAGATACAGCACAAGAATGCTGGTAACACCGGAAATAAAACTAAAGAAAATAATACAAATAAAAAATTCACAGTAGTAAGTAGTACTTTAATGTATACCATATACAACTCCACCGTTTCCAGTGAAAGTTTATTCAGAGGGATTGAACGACACAATGTAATAGCATCAAGCTATGAAGGTAGACGAGATAGAGCTCTATAAAAGAAACATTTACACGTCAGAAAGAAATAGTTTTTTTGTCGGGAACATCATGGAAGAAGAAATACTTGGTTACAACTGGGAAAATATGAGGAAAGACAGATCCGACAAAGTGAGAAGATGCTAGCTAGCTTGTTGTTGTTGCACGGTAAATAGTCATCAACAGAATTTATATATATATATATATATATATATATATATATATATATATATATATATATATATATATATATATATATATATAAAGTAAAGTAAAGTACTCCCGTCACGCCAAGTGACGTATAGGGAGAATGGTGTTAGTGACCATACATTTTACAGACCTTCAGCACATGATATTTAGGGTAATGTAGTCGGTATTAATATATATATATATATATATATATATATATATATATATATATATATATATATATGACCATACATTTTACAGACCTTCAGCACATGATATTTAGGGTAATGTAGTCGGTATTAATATATATATATATATATATATATATATATATATGTATATATATATGTATATATATATATATATATATATATATATATATATACATATAAATGCAGGACATAGAATTGTGAAAGGACGCTATTCCATATGCAATCCGGTACGACACATCATGATGATGAAGGAAGAAAACAAACTTCAGTGTTCAATGCTCACATTTAAAAGTAGAAGAGCTATTGATATACTCTACATTTATGATCAGCATATATAAATAAATGTTAGACATAGTGAAAGAAAGCAAAAATAAAGGACTCAGCCTTAATAGCAAAAAGACAGAGGTAATGGTAACAACAAAGAAAAAGACATCACCTCAGTGCAAAATAAAGACAAGTGTAACAATATTAAAACAGGTAAATGAATTTTAATATTTGGGAACTTTGTTAACCTCAGACGGAAGATGTACACAAGATGTGAGATGCAGAATGGTTCAGGCAAAAGCAGCTTTCTAAAAAAATGAAGAAGATACTATGCAATCAATTTTTGACAATAGACACAAGAAAAAGAGTTCTTAAATGTTACGTAGAGCCAGTCTTAACATATGGATGCGAATCATGGACAACAGGACAACAGACAAGAAAATCACTTGAGTCTGTAGAAATGTGGTTTTATAGAAGAATGTTGAGAGTACCATGGACAGCTAAGAAGAGTAATGAAGATGTTCTGAGAGAGGTCAAAGCAAAAAGAGATATAATTTCCAATATTAGGAAGAAACAATCATCATTTTTTAGCCATGTAATGAGAAGAGAACAACTGGAATATATTGTAACAACTGGGAAAATTGAGGGACGAAGAGATAGAGGGAAGCAAAGAGAAAAAATACCAGACAGCTTAATAGAATGGCTTGGCAGAAGGTAAAAACAGAAATGATAAACAGCTGCCGAGATCGAAAGTTGTGGAGATACTTGATCACATACGCCAACATGCCCGGTACTTGATAATGATGATGATATAAATACAGACATTTACATATATAAGAGAAGAGGGTTTCACTTTCTATGTCTTGTACATTTTTATACAGACACAATTTCTTGTGTACTGAAAACATTGTCACAAAAAATAACTAAAGAGTAATGTAGTATTAAAATAATAATACAACACATTTACTGAACAAAATATGTGTCATCAGTCTGGCATATTGACAACAGAATTAGGCAGAGAGGTAATGACACTGGCATTAAATAAATATGACAAGCCAGGTCATTGTGTACTTCGGGGCTTGCTTATTTCTCCCAAGGACGGATTTAATTCACAACATGCACGTGTAGCCACGCGCGAATATGACATTTTGTGTTTTGGGAAAGGTTGAGAAATGGTGTTGCTGATATGTCAGTCTACAACACCAACGTTCATACCCTGCTTTGTGGTACAGCTTCTCCTGTGATTGAATCTGTCAAAAGGTTTGAACTACAATTCTTGCAGATCAAGGCAAACTGATGTTTTCTATCTGCATCTTTCTTGGAACTATTAACTTTCACACTAACTCACTTTGAAGCGTCCCTCACATACAGTTATGTATGGTTGTGTGTGTATATATATGTATATGTAATGTTAGGAAATTGTGTAAAGAGCTTCGCAACGTATGACAGTTTAATGCCCTCGTGACGCAAGTGTTACGGCCCTCCACTAACTCTAAGGAAGGGAGAGTAGGTGGAAAAAAAAAGGGGGGGGGGGGAAATTCGCTTTGACCATTACTCCCAGACTTCGGCCCTCTTCTAGGTTTGAACCTAAAATCTCACAATGTGTTTCGAATGTGGCAAAAGAGACTGGTAATCACAAAACTTCTGATCTAAATCTACAGAATATATATATATATATATATATATATATATATATATATATATATATATATAATATATATATATATATATATATATATATATATATATATATATATATATATATATATATATACGTTATGGTTATGGTTAGTCAAAGGCCCCGGTATCACTGCAAACGAATTAAAATCCATAATGGCACAAACATTTAAGAAGAAGAGGTTCCCTAGCGTGGGCTTTTCGTGGCAAGGCGCTGTACCACTGAGTACGGGTTCGATCCTGCTTTGGTCCATATTTTTTATGTTGTTGATTATTTGTCATTTTCTCCGAGTGCTGTAAACATACCTCTTCCTCTGAATTGATTTGCTGATTATCGCCTCGGAAGTTTCCCTCTATAATAATATTCATTTATTATTATTTGTCTCTAGTCTGGCCAAGCATGCAGGGATCGAAGAGGGAAGACAACCCGGTACTCAAAAATGTCGTGCTGAAGTCGGATGTGTTGGGCCGAACGGCGCAAATATAACAGTTACACTGCAAACCACAACACACCGCAGACACGCCCACTACGTCCTTGTAAGGGCAGATGTTGAAGAGGTATATTCTAGTCTACCACGATACTCTAGAATACTTTAGGTATCGGGCGAACGCTGCCAACCAACCAACCAACCAACCAATCAACCAACCAACCAACCAACCAACCAACCAACCATCCAACCAACCACGAACCAACCAACCAACAACCAACCAACCAACCACCAACCACCAACCAACCAACCAACCAACCATCCAACCAGCCACCAACCAACCAACCAACAACCAACCAACCACCAACCAACCACCAACCAACCACCAACCAACCACCAACCAACCACCAACCAACCAACCACCAACCAACCAACCATCCAACCAACCAACCAACCAACCAACCATCCAACCAACCAACCAACCAACCAACCACCAACCAACCAACCAACCAACCACCAACCAACCACCAACCAACCACCAACCAACCAACCACCTACCAACCATATCGACACATTTTTAGAAAAGCGGATGCTGGAGAGGTGTGGCCGTGTAATCTGGAAATATTATTATCTAAAATATATCGGGGCAATAATTGTCTTTATTACTGGAGACTGGAGACCAACATTGACCATGTACATGACGTGGTCACTCTTGGCGCACGTACCTCCTTTTTTTCCAGCTCACAGAATAACAGTTTGACACTCCAGGAATTATAGTTCGTTCAGAAATTCGTGCCCACAGAGTTTATTAATTATCTCGGAAACTGTTTCATGAATTTCTGTAAATTCCTTTTCATGAAATCTTATTTTTTCACCGACCTTAAATCTGATTTTTTTTCTCTACAGTCATGCATTTAAGAAATATTTTTGCTTCTTTGAGGTGTATAAAAATATGATTTTCTTGGTTGTCCTAATTTTTAGGATTTTACAAAACCCACATTTCTTGTAATCAACTCACCGTTTAAAACTGTAAATTTTACGTGCTCTCCACACAATCTTAGCACTATCTCGTGCTCACTAAACCGTAACTTGTAAGACGCAATGCACGGAGAGGTTTGTTAGAAAATTAACATAATTTACAGTAAAATATAATGTTTAGAGCACACGGTTTGTTATTTTCCTAAAATTATATAACAAAAAAAAACGATTTGTGCAAAATGCAGACTATCTTTGAAAGTAAATGTTATAAAATCTGAAGGTCGGTGAAAAAAAAAAATATTTCATGAAAAAGAATTACAGAAATTCATCAAACAGTTTCCGAGATAATTGATCAACTCTGTGGACACGAATTTGTGAACAAATTATAGAATAAACACCAAGCACGGATGAAAGAATAAACACCAAGCACGGATGAAAGAATAAACACCAAGCACGGATGAAAGAATAAACACCAAGCACGGATGAAAAGAAGTAATATATTTTTTTGCTAGGTTCTATATATGGAAGATATTTTTTTATGTATTTGTTTTCCTTCATCTGGATATAGTTTACAATACTAAGTTCACCATTTACAAAGATATTTGCCTGGAGGAATATGGTCGTTAGCTGAAGGTTCTTAAGCGTTCTAATGAGTCCTAGGCGCCAAACAGCAGCTAAACTCAAAGTGGACAGTGACTTAAAGCTAACCGCAGATGTCAGAACAAGAGAATTATAGCTGATTAAGAATATAAATCGTCTGGCCGTTGTTACTTAAAACAGATTAACCAATCCGGACAAGGCAGAAGCAAGTAAAGGGAGAAAACAACCTGATATTTGAAAATGCCGAAGTCGGATGTTTTGGGCCGAAAGACCCACATATCGTAGCTTCTGTAAAACAGAACACAGCACACGATTTATGGTCCTTTTAAAAGAGAAAAAAAGAAAGAAACGTAGTCAAATGGGGGAATGAAAGAATTGTGTCCATGATTTGACAACCAACTGTCTCTGTGGCGTTTATAGTTTTTACAAAAAAATAAATCTTACAAGCATTATAAAACACAGCAAGAACAAGCGTGTAGCATCAAAAAGTAAAGTTTAAATTTCGACAGTTTCAAACACACAATGAAGGGACTATTAAAGTGTTATTTGATAAAATGTATAGAGTGCCAAGTACATATTCAGGTATATTAAAAATGAAGTAATAATTATCTATTTTAAAAAAATAACTAAAGGCACATTTGCATCTGTCATGTTGTCGGTACGACCCCAGACAGTTTCACTTTTGAATATAAAATTACCACTGGGTGAACCTGTGAGCTGCCGATAAGTATTGAACCCAACCTCTTGTTATTCGCTAATTATGGAGTTACCGCGGCTAAACAATTTTATAAAAATTTTATTAAATGCTATTAAAAAGTTATAAAAATGTAAAGTGTTATAAAATGTTATAAATTTTATAACAATGTTATAAAAATGGAATAAAGATGTTATTAAATGAAGAAATAATTTACTTTTGAAAGGGTCAAACCGACTTTTGAAATGAAAGATATGTCTGTTTCCAAAAATGTTACCGTATTCTCTAAACTCCATTCTAAAATCTTGATTTTTAACAAACATATTCAGAATAGCTGGCTTCAAGGAAGGGTATTGATTTTTCTTAATTTGTTTTGTGATTTGTCAGGCTTTAGCGCAACATCATAAAGGGATCATCTTATCCTTAAACATCATCTGAAGAAGAAAAAAACTTGATAATGGTGCCTAAGCAATACATATGGCATACGACTACTGTATGTTATGCGTTTATATATATATATCATCATCATGTGCTATACCGATTGGCATAGGCGATCATATCCTTCCATAATCTTCTTTCTACAGTACATCTTATGTTGTTGACTGTTTTCCATGCCATGACACAAAGCTATCTAGTATTTTCTCTCTTTGTCGTCAGCGATCTCTCTTTCCTTGTATTTGCCCTGTTGCAACCAAGTATTCCAACTTTCCTCTTCATGGTGTGCCAGAAAAATGTTGATTGTTTCTTTCTGATATATTTTAGGAGCTGCATTTTTGTGTTGGCCTCTTTGAGAATTTCCTTATTGGTCTTCTTAGATGTCCAGGAAATTTTCAGCATTCTTCTGAGAAATTCCATCTCTGTGGCTTCTAACCATATATATAATTAATCATGACATTCCAGATTAATCTACATTTACGTCATGTTATGTAATGCTACTTTATATTGGAATCATCAGCACTCTACTCGAGGCTCATCAATAGATGGCCATATTTTCTTATCAAAATGTCCATCAGCAACAGCGACTAGCTTCATCAGTACGGTAACTGTTGACGGTCCCATTTTTTCTCGGGAACATCGTTGTGCAGTCAATGCTAATCTCCACCCAAAGTAATCTAGATAGTTGTAGTTAGTCGAAGGCACCGGTATCACCGCAGACGAATTAAAATCCATAGTTGCTCAACCTCCCGTGTAAGTGGAATCATCCGAATGTAACATCTCATTGAATATCCAAACAAATAAAGGCATCTGCAGTCCTCCTCATAGCAAACACAGCACACGTCAAAAGATATAAGGCGTATCAGCACTGAAAGTGAACGCAGCTGAATTGTCCTTCGTCACACGATATCATCATTCATCATAAGCAATATAAATATAGAAACACCATTCGGATGAAAAGCACAACACACGGTTTGTACAGAACACTAAACTCTATAGCTCCGACAGCACACCGGATTGGAATATGAGGAAACTGCAAGAAGGAACACTTTTCAGACAGTACCTCAACGGTTCTTGCCGCCTATCCGCCATATTGACCGGAAGTCAGATTATGTTGTCATGGACCACTTTCCCGTATGGGACGAATTGGAGCGGTGGCTGCAAAGAAGAAAGCAAAATATCATACAAACTACAACCATTAGCACAAGCTTTTCAAGAAGTAGTTAAATGTACATGCATGTAAGTATAGCAATATGGGACCACAATATGTGTTCTCTCTTCAACCTAGCTGAAAAAAAAAACGATACCAGGGTCAAGAAAGTAAATGCATCCAGGGAGATTATTGGACCAGGCTCCTCCGAAATATTTCCCAGAAATAAGTAAAGGTCTTACACTGCAATTTTCAACGGCAGCAACAGTTTCTTATATTCCTTTTTTTTTTTTTTGTTCTTCCAACCGCTGCAAAGTTGCTCGAAGTTGTATATTTTTATCATTAAAATAAAAATCCCGAGGATTAAGCGCATCCCCAGGCAAATACTATATGGCGAACTAACACACGGAAAAAGACAAATTGGCAGACATAAACTATGAAATAGAGACATCTGTAAATCATAACTGAATGACTTCTCCATATGTGAATATGACTGGGAACATCTGGAAAGTGATCGCACATCGTGGAGAGCATGTATAAGGAATGGTATAACACCATTCGAGACTGTGCTAAGGCAAAACGTAGAAGATAAAAGACTCATGAAAAAGAATGGAAAACCCTGTGGACCAGTGGGCCTGACTTGTTCATTTTGTGGCCAGCATGTGTTTGGCAAACATTGGTAGAATTAGTCACGAGAGAGTTTCGACAAAAACAAAACCTCAAAAAAACACGCAATAGCCTCCACTAGACCGTCTGACAAGACGAAAATGGCCATATATAAAATAAAAAGACACAATTTTGTGCAACAAAAATTCATACACGCATTCACGTGAGACCATAAAAGTGCATAGAAGTAATAGCATCATACAATTTAAGTACACAGAGAAGAACGTGACACAACAAAAGTATAGAGAAGCGCCGTAAAGTGGTATGATAAAAGTGCATCCAATATTAAAGGCGGATCACAAAAGTGCATCCTGCAGAAATGTATAACGATTAATAATGTTCGTTGGATTTAACATCAGAGCACTCTGAACAGACACTTTGCTTCCGATTAATTTTCAGCAGATTATGCTGTGTCTTGCACATTGTTCATTTCAGTAACTAAGTAGTTGGTCGCATATCTAGTTTATCACTTCTCAAAAATAAATAAGCTATAACAGGAGTACATAACACCTTCAACATGTTCACACAAAAGTATAGTACATAAAAACACGTATATGTCAAGAAAACACACACTGTCCTACAATATGTATATAAAGACGCATATGTTTCACGATTAAACTGAATTCAGGGAAAATACGTTACTATAAATTGAACACATAGACAGAAAATAAGTACTTACACACAATATCATCATCATCATCATCATCATCATCAAGTACCAAGCCTGCTGGCGTAGGTGATCACAACTACGAGAGTTGTCTCTCCACAACTTTCGCTCTCGACAGTTATTTATCATTTCTGTTGTTGACCTTCTTTCTGTCAAGCCATTCTCTTAAGCTGTCTGGTATCTTTCCTATTTGCTTCCCTCTATCTCTCTGTTCCTCAATTTTTCCAGTTGTTACAATATATTACAGCTGTTCTTTTCTCATTGCATGACAAAAAAAATGATGATTGTTTCTCCCTAATATTGGAAATTAGCTCTCTTTTTGCTTTGACCTCTCTCAGAACGTTTTCACTACTCTTCTTAGCTGTCCATGGTATTCTCAACATTCTTCTGTAAAACCACATTTCTACAGACTCCAGTGATTTTCTTGTCTGTTGTCCTATTGTCCATGATTCACATCCATATGTTAAGACTAGCTCTACATAACATTTAAGAACTCATTTTCTTGTTTCCATTGTCAAAAATGGATTGCATAATATCTTCCTCATTTTTTGGAAAGCTGCTTTTGCCTGAACCATTCTGCATCTCACCTCTGTTGTACATCTTCCGTCAGAGGTTAACATAGTTCCCAAAATATGTAAATTCATTTACGTGTTTTAATATTGTTCCACTTGTCTTTATTTTGCACTGAGTTGATGTCTTTTTACTTTTGTTGTTACCATTACTTCTGTCTATCTGATATTAAGGCTCAGCCCTATATTTTCTGTCACTATAATGTCTAACATTTCTTGTAACTCATTTTCACTCTTAGCAATTAAGACTGTATCATCAGAACAATATAATATAAAATAATATATATATATATACAAACTCACATAATTAATTGACAGATTCGCCGTTTTGCTGGTCCCCGTTTGAACTTTGCTATCGTGAAAGCTGCCCTGAAGTTTTCTCTGTCCTGCGCGAGATACTGCCCTATTGCAGCATCCATTCCTTTCTCGTTTGTGATTTCTTGAAATCATCTAATTCAAGTTTTCCTCTTTCTCTTTTACCTGGAAATATGCCATTTATAATTATTTTCCATAGGGCAGTAAGTCGTTTAAGATTATCATTTTCCTTGCTTGTATGTTCCTTATTAGTAAATTTTCTGGAATTTTAAGTTCTTTCAAAACTGACAAATTTCTTTATTTCTGCGTCCAAGGAATTCTGAATATTCCTCCAATTTATGAAGAACAGTTTTTTTTTAAATAATTGAGATGAGCATGAGATGAAATGTTGAGACATGTTTGCAATAATCAAACTCAGCGCTGAACGCTATTCTTAAGAAGTCGACGACGTAGGTCAGAGAATGAAAGTCAAATTTTAGAAAACCATCATTGCCAGAATTTGTGACATAGCAATGGTCTTATGTTTCTTCTTCTCCTTTTTAAAAAAATAAAAGTACAATGTAGAGCAAAACTGCAACGTTAATCTTATGATATTCCCTCACAATAACGAACGACACAAATTTAATCTCCTGCCCTGACCTAAATATATATGGCCCTTTTCGTCTTGTCAGACGGTCTAGTGGAGGCTATTGCGTATTTTTTTGAGGTATTGTTTTTGCCGAACAGCTTCTCTCGTGGCTAATTCTACCAATGTTTGACAAACACACGCGGTCACATAATGAACAGGTCAGGCTCGCTGGTCCACAGGGTTTACCATCCTTTTTCATGAGTCTCTTCTCTTCTAAGTCCTGTCTTAGAACAGTCTCAAATGTTGTTATACCGTTCCTTATACGTGCTCTCCATGATGTGCGATCACTTGCCAGATGTTGCCAGTCGTTTTCACAGATGGAGAAGTCTTTCAGAGATGATTTGCAGATATCTCTATATCGTAGTTTAGGTCTGCCGATTTGTCGTTTTCCGTGTTTTAGCTCGCCATATAGTATTTGCCTAGGAATGCGTTTTTCTTCCATACGTTGGACATGCCCCAGCCATCTTAGCCTTCGACTTCTGAGCATCGACATGATTGTTAGGGTCTTAGCACGTTGCAGGACAGTTAAGTTGGTTATTTTGTCCTGCCATTTGATGTGCATTATTTTGCGGAGACATCGCATGTGGAAGACATTTAGTCTTTTTCCTGGTTTGAGTATGTTGTCCAGGTTTCGGATCCATATAGTAGTGTGCTAAGCACACAAGTTTGATATATTAAGAGTTTAGTCTTTTGAGTTAGTTTCGTGTTGTTCCATGCCCTTTTTGTGAGTTTGCCGAAGGTCGTAGCTGCCTTACCAATTCGACAGTTTATTTCTTCATCAAGAGAGATGGTTTGCGTAACTGTGGATCCAAGATATGTAAATTTATGTACTGATTCTAGTGGGCAGTCTTTTAGAGTAATAGATATAGGTTTGAAGTCACCTTGATTTAGTATTACTGTCTTCTGAACATTAATTGACAGTGAAAAAAGGTCGCATGCTTTATCCAGGTTGTTGATCAGCGACTGTAGGGTGGCCTCACTATGAGCGACTAGGGCTGCATCGTCAGCAAATAAAAATTCTTTAAGTAGGGCAACATTTGTTTTGGTTTTTGCTCTTAGTCGTGCTAGGTTGAACAGTGAGCCATCTGGTCTAGTGCGAATGTAAATATCTCCTGAGCTGTTTTCGAAGGTGTAATTTAGGAGGGCAGCAAAAAATATACCAAAAAGGGTGGGGGCGAGGACACATCCCTGTTTCACTCCTTTGTTGACTTTGAAATTCTCTGATGGACTCCCATCAAAATGGACTTTGCCATTCATGTCTTCATGGAAGGAAATTATCAGCCTAAGTAATTTAGGAGGGCAGCCTATGCCTTCTAACACCTTGTAGAGACCATCTCTGTTTACTGTGTCGAATGCCTTTGTGAGATCCACAAAGGCAATATAGAGCGGCATATTTTTTTCCCGACATTTTTCCTGCAGTTGTCTAAGAGTGAAGATCATATCTATGGTTGATCTCCCGGGTCTGAAACCGCATTGGGACTCGGGAAGCACCCGTTCTGCAAGTCTATGCAGGCGATTAAGTACGACTCTAGCAAAAGCTTTGCCTGTTGTGCTAAGGAGAGAAATGCCTCTGTAATTGTTGCAGTCACCCCTGTCTCCTTTATTCTTGTACAGCGTTATAATCTGGCATTTCTCATATCATGAGGTATTTCTCCGTTTCTCCAGCATTTAATTAGCAGTTTGTATAGGTGTGGGAAGTAAAGAATAGTGACACTGTGACCTTCCAGGCATGTCGTAAGAGGCGACTAAGGAGGTTGATCGATGGCTTGACAAGCTGTCATTGTAAAACGTGTTGTTATGGAAACAGAGCCATAGATTTTAGAAGCAGTGATCTCCGCAATATGTGCCACTTTGGCACGCGGGGTTTCTGTTTTTGAGATTGTGATTCTGCCCTATGTGCCGTCTTCGGCTCGAAAGGAGAATAGATAGATAGATAGATAGGTGTGGAAGTAGTACGCTTAGGTTGTCCTTTAGTACATCTGTGGGAATGTTGTCATTTCCTGCAGCTTTTCCTCTTGAGAGGGCATTTATAGCGTCAGCAAGTTCGTTCATAGTAGGCTCAACATCCAGTTCAAACATTGTAGGATATTTGGGTATTGATTGTGCTAGAGCTGTGTTTGCTGGTCTGTCGTCACTGTATAGATTAGAGTAGTGTTCAACCCATCTTTGCATTTGTTGTCCCTTGTCAGTAATAGGTTCTCCAAACTTGGATTTTAGGGGGGCTAATTTTGTTATTTTTGGTCCAAGGGCCTTTTTTATATTGTCATGCATGGTTTTTGAGTCGCCCCTGTCTGAGGCTTTCTGTATTTCAGAGCATAGATTGTTCCAGTATTCGTTTGCGCATCTTCTTGCTTCGCGTTGTAGGGTGGCTTGCGCATGTTTGAGCTGATCCTTGGTGATTTGATTGGGATTATTATTGAAGTTCAGTAAAGCCTTTTTCTTATTAGCTATTAGTGGGTTTAGTCTTGCTGCATTTTCTTCGACCCAGTCGTTCTTTGAGAACCGTTTCTGGCCGTAGGTAGATAGAGCGCAGTTATAGATGTGTGTTCTCAGGGAGCACCAGTTGTCATCCACACTTGATGCATCTTCTACTTCTTCTACCAGTTCATCAAACTTGGATCTAAAAATATCTTCGGTTGGTGTGGTTTTTGTCGCTGTGATGTTGATCTTGGCTGCTGCAGGCTCTCTTGATTTGTAGATACGACTACTTCTGGCTTTGATCTTACTAATGACTAGAGCGTGGTCTGTGTTGCAGTCTGCACTGTGATATGTTCGTGTTATTCTGATGTTATTTAAAGACTGCCTACGTGTAAGAACTAGGTCTAGTTGGTGCCAGTGACCACTTCTAGCATGACGCCATGTTACTTTATGCTTGTGTTTCACATTAAAGTATGTATTTGTTACACATAGGTGGTTATTTGAGCAGAATTCTAGGAGTCGCTGGCCATTTCCGTTGATTTTTCCAATGCCGTGGTGACCTAGACATGTTGGCCAATATTGCTGATCAGATCCTGTGCGTGCATTGAAATCACCGAGTAAGTATAATAGTTCCTCTTTTGCTAAATACAATTGAAATTAAGCACAAAGTCATATCTTCCTCTTCGTCTTCTTCCATTCATCATTTGCCTTTCAGCGTCGAGGTGAAATAAAAATTTGCAGTCTTTTGCTCTTCTGTTCGCATCTGCTGCTGTTATGTTTCCTAGTGCTTCTAATATTCCATCTATCTATCTTTTTCGTGGTCGACCCTTAGGTCTGGTGTCTTAGGTATGGCGGGACTATTCCTAGCTTTTTTCTCAATTATTCACTTCTGGTCTTGTCTCTCCAGCTGTTTCCTGTCATTCGTCTGACACATTTGATCTCAGTAGAAGTTACTTTTCTTATTGTTCTTACATCTAGGTTTCAGGTCTGGCATTGGTGCACAACGTTTCGATGAAGATTGTAATGTACAATTCCTGTTTTGCCTCTAAAGTTATTTCCTTGTTGGACAATAGTGGTGATAGCTGTCCAATGCTCTGACAAGCTTTGATGCATCTTGAGTCTAGCTCTGATGTTTGTGAATTGTCGTTTGTCACTAGACTTCCTAGTATTTGAATTCCTCTACTTGTTTTAGTTGTGTACCGTCTATAGTTATGTTAATGTTCTGTTTATTTTGACGACATTCATGACTTCTGTTTAAAGTCATATCGGGGGAAAAAGGCTATAATACGTGGGTCACGTTACAACGTAGAGAACAGAAAATAAAAGGCTAGAATACGTGGGTCACGTTACAACGTAGAGAACAGAAAATAAAAGGCTAGAATACGTGGGTCACGTTACAACGTTGAGAACAGAAAATAAAAGGCTAGAATACGTGGGTCACGTTACAACGTAGAGAACAGAAAAAAAGGCTAGAATACGTGGGTCACGTTACAACGTAGAGAACAGAAAATAAAAGGCTATAATACGTGGGTCACGTTACAACGTAGAGAACAGAAAATAAAAGGCTATAATACGTGGGTCACGTTACAACGTAGAGAACAGAAAATAAAAGGCTATAATACGTGGGTCACGTTACAACGTTGAGAACAGAAAATAAATGCCTTCTTCTTCCACCCCTTCTCCTTCTACACTTCCTAATAGAAACCTTTTCGTTGTCGTGGAAGACAAAC
Source organism: Megaustenia siamemsis (assembly GCA_032433765.1). Taxonomy (NCBI): domain Eukaryota; kingdom Metazoa; phylum Mollusca; class Gastropoda; order Stylommatophora; family Ariophantidae; genus Megaustenia; species Megaustenia siamemsis. The sequence goes on along the minus strand of JAVIAB010000117.1, from coordinate 52,218,011 downwards.
AGTTTTCTGTTCTCACCTTTCTGGCAGCTTCAACTGTTATCATATTAGATTGTTGTAGTATTTAGGGAACGGGTAAATACAAGTCGGAAGCTGGTAAGAAGTAAATTCAACATAAGAGACAAAGACATTTCATAACACTCGATTTATTGCTGAATGAGGTCCAGGTTTATATTTATCGGTCCTTTCATTATAGAGCAACCTGTACACTACGTGGCAATTTTCACCGAATATTAGACCTTTATTTGAAGCTAACCAGTTATCTCTACCTTCGAAAAACATAAAAAAAAATAGTATAGAGTTCCGTTACACCAAGTGGCCTATAGGGTATATGGTGTTAGTGATCATAATTATTACAGACCTTCGGTACATGATTTTTGGGGTAATGTGGTCAGTGTTACGCCCGTACCGCTTTATTCCCCCCCCCCCCCCCCCCCCCCAAAAAAAAATCCGGTACCCATTTAAGACATTAACACCACACGCCCCACGAGCATTAAAGTTTACGATTATCTTTACTGTGCTGCAAATTTATTTAACACAAATAAAACAAAACAAAGAATAACTAAATAAACAAAGAAAAACGAATGATAAAGAAACAAATTAATTATACAGCTTTTAGAAATTGGAGATTAAAAATACATCATCATTATGTGCATGCCGATTCGCGTAAACATCCACAATTTTCTGTCTTAATATATCAATTCTGTTTTTGACTGTTTACCGTACCAAGACTACAAGCTATCTAGTATAGTCTCCAGTTGTTGTCCGTAATCTCTCTTTCCTTGTATTTTGTCAGTTGTAATTAAGTATTCTACCTTTTATCTTCTCATGATGTGCTCGAAAAATGTTGATTGTTTCTTTCTCATGTTTTTACAAGCTCTTTTCTCGGATTGGTTTTACTGAGAATTTCCTCGTTGGTCTTTTTTGCAAGAACACAAGTTGAACAAAATATCGAGAAAAATGTAAATGGAGAAACAGGGTTATATCATTCTTTTTAAATGTTGCTGGCTTTAATAACTTTTTGAGTATTCGAGGCTGTTACCAAACTGTGCATTTTGAGTTTGATAATAAACAAATAAGGAAGTTCAATTCAAAGGTTTGTCCCACCCACCAAACAGTTTTGGGTTAACAGTTGCCAGGAAATTAAAAGAAACTAAATAACTAATCCTTGAACAAACTTAATGGTTGTATTGCACGAGGAAGCAATATTTCGTCCAATCAAAAGAACTCAGGCCTTCTGTCCTACTCTCCCGGATGTTTGTTTGCAATTTACAATTTTCTGGATCAAACAAAGGTCAATATTGATACATGCAGCTTCTAACAAGCTGGTTATTAAGCCAGGAGCTACTCGCACTCACTCGGTCACGATCGCAAACTGAGTCAATATTACACAGTAGAGCATGGCTTAACTACAGCCTGAACAGGCTTTAAGTCCGTCTGGGATTGAGATGCTAGCGGGTGGGCTACGGAGTCACAACGTCAAATTGCTATCGATTTAAACTCGTTCTATATTTAAAGTACATTGTACAAAGTGCAACGATATCTATCTATCTATCTATCTATCTATCTATCTATCTATCTATCTATCTATCTATCTATCTATCTATCTATCTATCTATCTATCTATCTATCTATCTATCTATCTATCTATCTATCTATCTATCTATCTATCTATCTATCTATCTATCTATCTATCTATCTATCTATCTATCTATCTATCTATCTATCTATCTATCTATCTGTCTATTTCTCTGTCTGTCTTTCTATCTATCTATCTATCTACCTACCTACCTACCTACCTACCTACCTACCTACCTACCTACCTACCTACCTACCTACCTACCTACCTACCTACCTACCTACCTACCTACCTACCTACCTACCTACCTACCTACCTACCTTCCTACCTGTCTGTCTGTCTGTCTGTCTGTCTGTCTGTCTATCTATCTATCTATATATCTATTTATCTATCTATCTATCTATCTGTCTATCTGTCTATTTCTCTGTCTGTCTTTCTATCTATCTATCTACCTACCTACCTACCTACCTACCTACCTACCTACCTACCTGTCTGTCTGTCTGTCTGTCTGTCTGTCTGTCTGTCTGTCTGTCTGTCTGTCTGTCTGTCTGTCTGTCTGTCTATCTATCTATCTATTTATCTATCTATATATATCTATCTGTCTATCTGTCTATTTCTCTGTCTGTCTTTCTATCTATCTATCTACCTACCTACCTACCTACCTACCTACCTACCTACCTACCTACCTACCTACCTACCTACCTACCTGCCTGTCTGTCTGTCTGTCTGTCTGTCTGTCTGTCTGTCTGTCTGTCTGTCTGTCTGTCTGTCTGTCTGTCTGTCTATCTATCTATCTGTCTATTTCTCTGTCTCTCTGTCTGTCTTTCTATCTAACTGATTGCCTGCCTGCCTGTCTATCTGTCTGTCGGTCAGCGTGTCTGTGTGTCTGTCTGCTTGTCTATCTATCTACACACACACACACACACACACATATATATATATAGAGAGAGAGAGAGATAGAGAGAGAGAGAGAGAGAGAGAGATAGAGAAAGTGAGAAAATCACGAAATAATTAAACTCACAATGTATCTAATTAATTTTGAAAGAATTTAACTCAAATCATCTATAAACCTCTTGGAAGATCTGAACTCACACATTCTATAAATCTCTTTGTGACTCGAACTCACACTGATCTCTGTTTTCGACATCAGCTTCTACTTTATCTAGATTGAATTCCAATATGACCTGACCATTTTATAAAACTACCTTCGATATGAGTTGACATTTTATTAAGTGTTCCTTCAGACTAAAAGTTCCACTTTTACCTTAATCTGACATAGACTTACATTTTAAATTCTTTCCAAAATAAACTTTCACTTTTTCTAAAATTCTTTCCAACATAATCTAACACGTTATCTAAAACTCTTTTCAATAATGTAACACTTTTTCTAAAATTCTTTTCAACATAATCTAACACGTTATCTAAAACTCTTTTCAATAATGTAACACTTTTTCTAAAATTCTTTTCAACATAATCTAACACGTTATCTAAAACTCTTTTCAATAATGTAACACTTTTTCTAAAATTCTTTTCAACATAATCTAACACGCTATTTAAAATTCTTTTCAACATAATCTAACACGCTATCTAAAATTCTTTTCAACATAATCTAACACACTATCTAAAATTCTTTTCAACATAATCTTACATTTTATCTAAAATTCTTTTCAACATAATCTTACAATTTATCTAAAATTCTTTTCAACATAATCTTACACGTTATCTAAAATTCTTTTCAACATAATCTAACACGTTATCTAAAATTCTTTTCAATATAATCTTACAGTTCATCTAAAATTCTTTTCAACATAATCTAACACGTTATCTAAAATTCTTTTCAACATAATCTTACACGTTATCTAAAATTCTTTTCAACATAATCTAACACGTTATCTAAAATTCTTTTCAATATAATCTTACAGTTCATCTAAAATTCTTTTCAACATAATCTAACACGCTATCTAAAATCCTTTTCAACATAATCTTACATTTTATCTAAAATTCTTTTCAACATAATCTTACACTTTATCTAAAATTCTTTTCAACATAATCTAACACTTTATCTAAAATTCTTTTCAACATAATCTAACACGTTACCTTAAATTCCTTACAACGGAAACTAACACTTTATCTAAAATTCCTTACAACGTAAACTAACACTTTATCGAAAATTCCTTACAATGTAAACTAACATTTTATCTAAAATTACTTACAACGTAAACTAACACTTTATCTAAAATTCCTTACAACGAAAACTAATACTTTATCTAAAATTCCTTACAACGTAAACTAACACTTTATCTAAAATTCCTTACAACGTATACTAACACTTTATCTAAAATTCCTTACAACGTAAACTAACACTTTATCTGAAATTCCTTACAACGTAAACTAACACTTTATCTAAAATTCCTTACAACGTAAACTAACACTTTATCTAAAATTACTTACAACGTAAACTAACACTTTATCTAAAATTCCTTACAACGTAAACAAACACTTTATCTAATATTTCTTACAACGTAAACTAACACTTTATCTAAAATTCCTTACAACGTAAACTAACACTTTATCTAAAATTCCTTACAACGTGAACTAACACTTTATCTAAAATTCTTGTCACCATTATTATTATTATCACTAATATTAAACAGGGGAAAACAATAATATCTTGTGAATATAATATAAAAGGAAAGCAGATACAACATACTATGACAAATCGAAAACAAAAATGAGGGAAAAAAGAGATACAAGGAAGCATAGAGGAAAAAATGTCAGATAGTTATAGAGATTGTCCTAGTTTGAAATCAACATAAACGGTTACGAATAAACTGTAGAAACAAAAAGCTATGGAGATACATGATCACTGTTGCCAGCAAGTAATGTTTTATATTATGTGGAACTAATTTTCAACATTCACCGTTAAATGTACAACCAAGAAAACATAACTACACCATCAAACCACAACATCCATAATTCCACAAGGTCGTATATAACATTTGTACAGGCTAATTTGGGTTAAAAGCATCAGAAAAAATATTCCTGATCGATATTAAAATCACATTCTGTATCTGAGTTTCCTGTTAGATAAAAATCCATGACAGAGCGCGGACAGGTAAAGGCCAATATTAGATCTTGTGAAGGATGTATGCTTAACTTCCTTTATTATTCACGCGGAATACTTAATTTAATCCTAAAATAGTTATTGTATTCTGGCGTGTTCTTCTATTCTATTTTTGGAAGTTGTTGCATAAAATATATATATGTTCCCGTTTTATCAGTTTATAACTTTCTTTCTCCTTGCTGTTCTAATAAAGATGCAGCCAATCTCCACAGTAATTCGAAATACTAATTTCATCTTTAATGTGATATAATCATCATCAACAACAAGTACCATGCCTGCTGGCGTAGGTGATCATGTCTCTACACAATTTTCGATCTCGACAGTTACATGTCTGTTGTTGACCTTCTGCCAAGCAATTCTCTTAAGCTATCTAGTGTCTTTTCTTTTTGCTTCCTTGTATCTCTTCGTCCCTCAATTTTCCCAGTTGTTACAATATATTCCTGCTGTTTTCTTCTCATTACGTGATAAAAAAAATTACGATTATTTCTTTTTATATTACATATTAACTCTCTTTCTGATTTAGCCTCTTACAGAACATATCCATTACTCTTCTTAGCTGTCCATGGTATTTTCAGCACTCTTCAGTAAAACCACATTTGCTCAGCTTCCAGTGATTTTCTTATATGTTGCCCTAGTGTCCATGACTCACATCCATTTGTTAAGACTGGCTCTACATAACTTTTAAGAACTTTTTATTCTTGTTTCTATTGTCAAAAATGGATTACAGAGTACGGTCGAGCAATTATATATTTTAAATTGTTTGCAGTGATACCAAGGTCTTCGACTAACCATACCCTTTAATTATTGAAACGCAAAATGAAATGATTTGGTCACGTCTCTAGATCGTCTGTCCAAGCAAAGAACATTCTGCAAGTAACTATGAAAGAGGGAGAAGACGTAAGCAAAGAAAGATGTGAGAGGATAATATCAAAGAATGGACAGACATCGAATTTGCAGAGTTAAAGAGAAATGGAGAGGGTCAAAAATGTATGTCAGTGGTGCCCCAATGATCCCCCAGTATTATTGGAAAATGTATGTCAGTGGTGCCCCAACTATCCCTTCAGTGTTGCCCCAATGATCCCCAGTATTATTGGAAAAAGTATGTCAGTGGTGCCCCAACTATCCGCAGTATTATTGCAAAACGTATGTCAGTGGTGCCCCAACTATCCCCAGTATTATTGCAAAAAGTATGTCAGTGGTGCCCCAACTATCCCCAGTATTATTGCAAAAAGTATGTCAGAGTTGCCTAAACTATTCCCAGTATTATTGCATAAAGTATGTCAGTGGTGCCCCAACTATTCCCAGTATTATTGCAAAAAGTATGTCAGTGGCGCCCCAACTATCCCCAGTATTATTGCAAAAAGTATGTCAGTGGTGCCCCAACTATCCCCGGTATTATTGCAAAACATATGTCAGTGGTGCCCCAGCTATTCCCAGTATTATTGCAAAAAGTATGTCAGTGGTGCCCCAACTATCCCCAGTATTATTGCAAAAGGTATGTCAGTGGTGCCCCAACTATCCCCAGTATTATTGCAAAAGGTATGTCAGTGGTGCCCCAACTATCCCCAGTATTATTGCAAAAAGTATGTCACTGGTGCCCCAACTATCCCCAGCATTATTGCAAAAAGTATGTCAGTGGTGCCCCAAATATCCCCATTATTATTGCAAAAAGTATGTCAGTGGTGCACCAACTATCGCCAGTATTATTGCAAAAAGTATGTCAGTGGTGCTCCAAATATTTCCAGTATTATTGCAAAACGTATGTCAGTGGTGCCCCAAATATTCCCAGTATTATTGCAAAAAGTATGCCAGTGGTGACCCAACTATCCCCAGTATTATTGCAAAAAGTATGCCAGTGGTGACCCAACTATCCCCAGTATTATTGCAAAAAGTATGTCAGTGGTGGCCTAACCATCCCCAATATTATTGCAAAAAGTATGCCAGCAGTGCCCCAACTATCCCCAGTATTAATGCAATAAGTATGTCAGTGGTGCCCAACTATTCTCAGTAATATTGGAAAAAGTATGTCAGTGGTGCCTCAACTATCCCCAGTTTTATTGGAAAAAGGATGCAGTATTTAATTGGGTTTGTTAGTAGGTATTTCGTCCTGCTACTCATATTACTCAGTAACGATTTAAAAAACAGTACACCCACTGGTAGAGGTGCGACATGGACAGATATATTGGCGAACTCTCCGTGAGATATCACATTGACACTTATTGGAATGTTCGGAAGCTCTAGAATCATCTCCACAACATGTACGACTACAAGAAAGACGAATATCGTTTATCGTGAGCAGAATGTGTTCTACACTCAAAGTTAACCTAAAGCCGAGGTCAGGCTGTGACTAGTGAACTGGTCTATAGTGAACGTGGCTGTGGTTTATTCGTCCACATTTCTACCTTTATCCACACAGACTTAATAAAAGTAAGTAAAGTAAAGAGCCCCGTCACGCCAAGTGGCGTATAGAGAATATGGTGTTAGTGACCATAAATTTTACAGACCTTCGGCACATGATTTTTGGGGGACATGGGGTCGGTATTACGCCCGTGCCGCTTTACTTTCCCAGAACAAATCCGGTACCCATTTAAGACTGGGTGAACCCGGAAGCCGTCGGTTTGGATCGAACCCTACCTCTTGTCCTTTGTAGTTCAGTTCACTAACCACTGAGCTGTCGCGGCTCCCACACGGACTTGATGCTAGTGTTTTAATATATATATATATATATATATATATTTTGTTATAAGGGAAAAGCAGTACTGGTGTAGTACAGACTCCGCTACACAAAAATGTCTCCGTGGTTGAAAAAAAAAATATAGACAGTAGCGCCATATAAGTTAAATGCGAAAATAATCATCTTCAACTCCACTGTTAAATTGCTTATTTTATATGACTGTCAAACATAGAAAAAAAAATAGCAATGTTGAAGATACATACCTTCAGTAATGGATGCTGGTATAGAATAAAAGTATGGAAAACGGCAGGACAAAACCACTAACGTAGAATTATTGGAAATTACCAGTCAAATGCCATGGACAATGAAATGCTACAAAGATGATGGTGCTGGATAGGACATAAACTGTGGAAGCTAATTGAGAGTATTACACGGAAAGTCATTTTCTTGAATACCCTTCGGAAGAGACAAAGAGGAAGATGACAATATACTTGGAGAAGATAGATGAAGGTAGAGATGAAGATGAAGACATGGAACGATCTTAAAAGACTGGCAATAAACAAGGCGGCTTGGAAAGTTTTTGTTGAAGACCAATGCTCCACAGGGAGACTTTTCCAAACAGAAAGTTGGTAGAACAAGAGGCACCATATAAGCTACACTCAAAGTCTATCAAAGTTATTTCTTTTCTGTCTTTTCTTTCTAATTCCACCATAGTCGAAGTGTTAGTTCATAAACCCGTATTGTTTTATGACGGTCTACAATAGCTTTCTTGATTTCACTGGTTATGTTGGAGAAGCAGAAGTTTGTCAATAATAGGTCTTCTGTATTGAAATACTCCACAATAGCAGGGGCTGTATCAATTTCTAGTCACAGAAACCGATTGTAGTTAAACACTTCTTGTGGCTACAATCAGATCTGTGTATTGCGAAATAGTGAAGCAAGAAACTGGAAATAAGCCAATTACAACAATTCACTGCCAAAGTGAAATGAAAGATTTCAAAGGAGAATAATTTGGTTAGAGTGCAGCATGCAGGAGTGCATAAATGGCGCAGATATTGCGAAATTGTACGTTTTTTTTGTTTTTTTTAGAGATTATAACAGTGGTTATCAAAATTGTATTATCTACAGTCCATTACGTTCCTTGAACTCAATAACACTGATTAGAAGGGTCCGTGATCTACTCAGAGAAGTTGAGCATTTTATTTTTAGAAACGACAAGGCTCCGAGGTTCACCCAACCTCAAAAGATTAGTAGCAGAGATTTTTCTGGGAAGTAAAAGTGGCCTGGCGTGATACTGACCACATTACCCAAAAATGTGCCGTTATAGGGAAAAATATGGTCACAAACACCATATTCACATACGATTAGAAAGGCGTGAAGGGAATCTTTACTTTACTTTTGACTTACATTACATTCCTTTAGCTCCGTAACTGTCTCCTAGCTTCAGTCAGCTGATCCTTAGTACTATCTTGGTCCTAACACACAATCTCACAAACTCTATATAGTTCAGTACTACTGTTGTTATAGTTACTTCTCAGTATTATATTTTTCTAAATCATAGCTTCACAGTCTCTTATTCTCAACATCTCTTTATTTCCACGAACTCATTCTAGTTAACATCATCATTGAGTGCCATCTTCGCATCACAGTTTGGCTACCATTACGGGCTGTTTCTTGCTTTCATGATGCAGGTTCATAGGCTGACTTGTCCATCATTTGATGTTACTGGTCCATGTTGGTCTTGGTCTGCATCTGCCTCTTTTATCTTGTATTTTCCCTTCCAAGATTTATTTTTAGTAAGGGGTCAATTTTATTTTCTTTAACATATTTCGATTATTTTGTTTTGAATGTTTCATTACTAGTTAGCTATGTAGGATTCGTTTTATTTACTTACATATCTGTGTGTGTTGTTGTTTGTTTGTTCCTGCTGAATGCCTATTGAGCCGAAACGTCGTTCAAATCTGTGTCGTCTACTTACTATATAAAGCTTTCACCATACCATTTTTTCTGTTTGTTTTTTTTCAATTTTCCCTCCCATTACTTTTAGTAGGCTGCTGTGTCCTTTAACACCAAAAATATTATTTGTCTTGTTTGAATTGTTCTGGTTTCTTGTCTAATGTCCATGTTTCTACACCATACAGGAATGTTGAGAAGATATAACATTTTGCTATTCTCGTTAACACTATCGTTCAATAAAACTATCTTTCCCTGAACCACTAGCTTCATGACACTTTTTACTTCAAACTTGAACTTCTTATTTAAATGTTATGATATTGTTCATTATTGAATACCACGTTCTGCTTACTACTTATATTTTCTTATTAAGTTCCATTTTCCATCTGAGCGCATCCAAATTCAACGTTGATAAATTCGATATCAGAACAGCAACAATGTTATCTAGTTCGGGAACCAGCAGTTGAGAATATCAGACGCAATTGTTCTAAGTGCGAGGGTGGAGGTAATAACAGAGCCCTGCTTCAATTCTAAACATTGTGTGGGCGTATAAAGTAGTAAAGTACCCCCGTCACGCCGAGTGGCGTATAGGGAAATATGGTGTTAGTGACCCTATTTTACAGACCTTCAGCACATGATTTTTGGGGTAATGTGGTCGGTATTACGCCCGTGCTGCTTTTACTTTCCCAGAAAAAATCCGGTACCCATTTAAGGGGTGAACCCGGAGCGTCGGTTGGGATCGAACCCTACCCTTGTCGTAGTAGTCCAGTTCACTAACCACTGAGCTATCGCGGCTCTACTAATTTTTAGGGAATTAGTAAAACCCAGGTGTCCTCGCCAGGGAACGAACCCGGCTGTTGCCGTGGTAAGCCAACCGCCTATCGATTGCGCTAACCGGGCACCCATGTGTGGGCGTATAGGAGGAGTAATTTAATCAGAACGGCAGTTTCAGTTTGTAACGTGCGGAATATATGCTAATATGCATTTGTTCGCATATTAACTTCTACCTGAGCAGAGCCCTTAACAAGTACATTAAAATAGTTAGAAACAATTTATTACAACACCAAAGGGACACCATATTAAAAATTATATCTAAAGCAACCAGAGACAGATTCCCTTAAAAATTAATATACATAAAGAACAATGGGAGATTTCATGTGAATATGATTAAACATTTCATCGGGTCCTGCACCTTTTGCATGACGTTGCACTGACCACGTTTCAGCGCGTCTGAAAGAATCTCTGTCTCTAGCCAGATCTCTCATTTCTTTTTTTGTCATGTTCAAAATCTCTTTGATGTCTTGCAACCACTTTTTTCTTGGTCTGCCTCTGTCTCGTCTTCCTGAAACCATGTCTTCCATTACTGTTCTTTCCAGACCGCTGTTATCTTTGACTATAGTTTTTGTTTTTTATTTCCAGTGTAATATGTTGAGGGTAAAACAGAAGCTGAAAATCAAGCACATCAAGAGTTACTCAAGATATAGATACATGAAGAAGGTTGTCGAAGTCTTTCAGAAGAGCCCCAACGACATGCAGAGTAAAGAGATAAACAATGAAACTCTTGATGATATCACAGTAAAAAGAAAAGAAATAGGTAACGGTAATCCAATGTGTTATTCGTCGCTGAAAGTCAGCGGTCCGCCGAGGATGGTGTAGACTCATATGTACTCGATCGCACCTCCCAGAACCCGTTTCAACGTTAAGGACTAGCTTACCACAGTCACGCAGCTTTTCAGCACGTGAATACACCTTTCAAAAGTAAAAAAAAGTAAAGTACCCCCGTCACGCCAAGTGGCGTATAGAGAATATGGTGTTAGTGACCATAAATTTTACAGACCTTCGGCACATGATTTTTGGGGTAAAGTGGTCGGTAATTCGCCCGTGCCACTTCACTTTCCCATAAAAAAATATCCGGTACCCATTAAAGGCTGGGTGAACCCGGAAGCCGTCGGTTGGGATCGAGCCCTACCACTTGTCCTTTGTAGTCCAGTTCACTAACCTCTGAGCTATCGCGGCTCGTGAATACACATTGAGCTTGGTATATTCCGCTGGAGAATTCAGAATCATACAACATTGCAATTGCACTTCCTCTCCGACGAAGTGTCGAAAAGCAAAGGGAAGGTGGACGCACAACTGTGGTTCTTTGAGCTCGAGGACGTCATTTTTTGTGGAGATTTTAATGCTAGAGCCAACCAGTGGGGTAAGGTCACAACCAACAAGCAAGGAGAAGACTTAGAGGAAGCACTGGTATCGACCAATTTAGTGTGCTTAAATAATGGAAGGGCAACCAGAATGGCTTTTCGAGCTGTGGACTCTAATAATGTAACATACATTGCACTGGTATCTTCCGCAGTTACACCTGTATGCAGGTGGAATGTACTGGGATTCCATGCAAGTTATCATTTGTCATGTGTCATCCTAGGCGACAAATGCAGACATAGAAGCCAGAAAAAACAAGCTCAACACCTTCCATTATAAGAACACAGAATGGGCAGGTATTGGCAAAACAGACGTAGCAAAAAGTGTGTCCCTCGCAGGAGGCAGGAGATGGACACAACCGACCTTGTGGAGCGAAGAGGTCGAGGAATCATGGCGGAACAAGAGACAGGCGCCCAAGACATGGCAGAAAGCAACTGAAGAGCACAACCTAAAATCTGAAAAAGTTTGATCATAAAATGATACACTGAGCAGGCTAAGAATGTCAATTGGAATGATTTCTCCAAGAAAGCGTGCTCGTTAGCCACATTCTAGAATCCTCATCAGGCCATGAATGTCACAACACGGCGCAGAGGCATCCCAGACTCCCAGAGCCCAGGCCAGACATAACTCAATTCTGATAAGGGCAAATGGAAGGCCCTGACAGAATGACAGGCTACAGAAAGTACAAAATGAAGAGATAAATACTACCTTGGGGTGTAAGAAAGACACTCTCTGTGCAGCATTAAGGTATTTTCTTGATTTCCGAATTATGAATGGCAGGATCATGTTCTAGAGAGCACGAGCATACCTGAAGATAAGTGCAGATAACGAGCATCCATTGCACCAAAACGGGTTCAAAACGGGGAAAAGTGGCAGGCCAAAAAGAGATAAAGAGGTGAATCATGGGTGAGGCGCATAGAAGATATCAAACAGGTCTGTGGGCTTACGAATATCAACATTGGCGTCTACGTCTACAGGTGTCTACGTTATTTAGTGGTACATCTCGTGTATTGTCACACTGGACAGGAAATGTAGGGAGCATACATAGTCCAGTCGCGGAGGGCAACACCCTCATCGTGGACAACACTGACGAGGAAGATGCAGTCGTCTAAATAGACGGATCTGTAATACGATACCAAAGAAGCGCTTTGCATTTACAGAACGCTCTGCAGGCAGAAAAGTAAACATAGAAAGGGCTGCGTACATTACGACCACTAGCAGCATGACGATGGAGTGATGTCTGAAAGCAGGTCATTCATCTGCTTGAGTCACTAGACTACGCCACGTCTGTGCACTGAGTGATTCGATGAGCATTATAAGAAATGTGAAGGCGGACTCAGTGCGAAAACAGTGAGTTGAGTCATTACAGAAATAAACGATACGTAGTCACCTGACTATGTCCATGGACATGCATGGACATTTCACGGGGAAATGAAAGAGTGAACAGGCTGGCTAGATATTGTGTTCTTGAACGCGGTCAATCAATTTATCAGGCGGACGTCATTAATGACATTCCAGATGTGGGAAGGGCACATAACTTCGACAACCATGAGTCCACGTCACTCCTTCAGATGAAATAGATGGGAGTATTGATTGTTACATCCAGAAATGAGAAGTTTACTGTGAGTGTAAGAAGACTTATCAACCAACAGAGCTGGAGGCGTCATTTGCTGAATGCTGCGGGAGATGCTCAGGAGGTGTTCTGAGCACATATGAGCATGTTAGGAGTGCAGTGGTGACAACACACGAATAATTCAATAATTAAAAAACCATATAATTTGATTAACGAAACGTTTGTGCTCGATGTACTACTTCATGATGTGGAGTGCTCTGTTCCTTTCCTTTCTTTCCAAGAGAATATCTCTGAAGCCCTTTTAAACGGACCAGGGGAACTCTAAATCCTTTTAGTCGGTAAAATATTTTTCTTCAACTGGCACTTCAGCCCCAAAGCTACACGTGAACAGGCGAGAAAGAGCCCATAAACATAACGTCAGTGTACACTCCAATAACAGTACTTTTATTAAACACAAAGGTGTTCATTCGCTTTCAAAAAATATTCAGATGTGTATACACATACGGTTCCTGTAGCTTACTGGTTGTGCACAAACAAATTTGGCTGTACAGGTGGTCAGTCACATGTGTTTGTCAATGCATTTCAAATGTTGCATTTTTTTATTAATATAAACGAGCATTATGGAAGGAAGAAAGGAATGAAGGAATGTAGACAGTAGCTAGGTAATAAGCAATAAGTACGTTGGTAGTAGGTAAAAGGTAGGTAAGTAATTGGGTGAAAAGTCCCACAGCATTTGTCGTTGTTTATTGAATTTTTATTGTCTTTGTTATACTAAGCCGTATCTTCATGAGGTGATTTGGCCAGTTCTCTTCCTCGCTACCGATAAGTCACATCACAGAGAGTACCTCTAGTACTCATTTAAAGAGGCTCGGTGATTCCTAAAGCCTTTAAAGATCGGTAGGGGGGGGGGGGGGGAGATTACAATTCCGCAACTGGCATTTATGCAGCGAATTATCAGATCCGCAGGTGAGTGCACTAACTGCAACGCCACCAAGCTTTCGTGTAGATAAGTAGGTTTAGAGTAAAGTTGAGATTATTATTATTATACATGAAGATACTTCCTTCCTTCCTCTTTTCCTTCCTACGACGCAACCTAGATGACTGCAACAAGTTTTCTTTATGTTTTTATTTTCGACTTGTTATTATGAACCCACAATGTCTGTTCTATTCTTTCATCTTCTGTCACCAACTTTTCCATTGTCTCTCACGTCATCTCGTGCATCCACTGCTCCATGTTGCATGGTTTTAGCAATGCCAGACGAACGGGCTGCATGACCGTACCAAACGCATTTGTGTCTTCTTCACACAACTGTTAACAGGACTTCGTAATAACGTATTATGAGTCTGTGTTTTGAACTTCAGTACCTGTAACATGTTCCAGATAGGACGCAAAATTGCCTTCGCTATCTCTTTTCATTTTCCTTAGCAACAGTAGAGAAGTGGGTATATAAAACTGGACTACTATGGACATGATTTATCTCGATCAATGGCTCCTACGTTCGCCCAGCTTCAAATAGGCTTAATATATTTGTATAAAGCAAAATTCATAGCACTGAAGTAATGTTGACCATATTAACCTAAGATGTTAAAAATAAAAAATAAGTAAAGTGCTCCGTCACACCAAGTGGCGTATACGAAATATGGTGTTAGTGACCATAATTTGTATAGACCTTAGGAACATTATTTTTGGGGCAACGTGATTGGTATTACGCCCGTGCCGCTTTACTTTCCAAGAAAAAATCCGGTACCCATTTAAGGCTGGGTGAACCCGGAAGCCGTCGATCAGGGTCGAACACTAAGATGTGCCGATGGTAAAAAAAAAAGCAAGGACACTAATACTTTATCTACAACACGCCATGGGGCGTTTAAGTTTTCTTATTATTTTCATTCTACGGGTAAGATTAACGTCTAGCAGGTTCATGCAAAGATGGCCACAATGGAGCATGCAAAAGAGAACACACCAGCCTAATTATGAGAAGATTATTGTTAAGTTGCAATTTCTTTGCAGACCGTTGCACTCGTCACAGCCCGTCATCATCAGGTTGCATGTCTTTTGCAGAACGTTGCACTCGTCACAGCCCGTCATCATCAGGTTGCATGTCTTTTGCAGAACGTTGCACTCGTCACAGTCCATCACCATCACGTTGTATATCTTTTGCAGAACGTTGCACTCGTCACAGCCCATCACCATCAAATTGTATGCCTTTTGCAGAACGTTGCACTCGTCACAGCCCATCACCATCAAGTTGTATGTCTTTTGCAGAACGTTGCACTCGTCACAGCCCATCACCATCAAGTTGTATGTCTTTTGCAGAACGTTGCACTCGTCACAGCCCATCACCATCAAGTTGTATATCTTTTGCACAACGTTGCACTCGTCACAGCCCATCACCATCAAGTTGTATATCTTTTGCACAACGTTGCTCTCATCACATGGAGACTCGCCTCGGTGGCTGAGTCATGAATGCGTTCCATTCCGGACTAGAAGGGTTCGGTTCCAGTTAAGAAATGGTAGGTTTTCTTTCTGACAAACAAGGCTGCAGGATTCACCCAGCATCTAAAAATAAGTACCAAGAATGTTTCTTACAAGTAAAAGTGGCTTGGCAGAGTGTTGTCGACCGCATTATCTAAAAATGTGCCGTTGTCATGTACAAATTATAGCCATTAACACCATATTCATTATGTTCCTTGAAAGGCAGGAAGGGAACCTTTTCTTGCACTGCTGGTACACCCATGTGACTGATTGATTGACCAAGTTAAATACTGGTGTTGAATCCCCACATTAATCTATCATTATATTTTTCCCTTCGACTTTTCCTTATTTGTGATGGCGGTGTGTCTTAATGATTACTTCCCTTGTAAATGACCATTTCAGAACGGGGATTATTTGAGGTCAAGGCAAAGAAATGCAGGAAAAATGGGAAGCTGCAGTAAAACCGAATGTGAAGCATAAATGAAAAAAAAAATAGAAACAATGGCATGGTTAAATTTTTACGTAATTGATGACACAAATTTGAACGACGTTTAGGCTCAACAGGCCTTTATCAGGAACAAACAAACAACATACACACACAGTAAAAAAAAAAAAAGTAAAGTACCCCCGTCACGCCAAGTGGTGTATAGGGAATATGTTGTTAGTGACCATACATTTTACAGACCTTCGGCACATGATTTTTAGGGTAATGTGGTCGGTATTACGCCTGTGCCGCTTCACTTTCCAGAAAAATCCGGTACCCATTAAAGGCTGGGTGAACCCGGAAGCCGTCGGTTAGGATCGAACCCTACCCCTTGTCCTTTGTAGTCCAGTTCACTAACCACTGAGCTATTGCAGCTCCCTACACACACAGTAAATAAAGTAAATAAAGCCAGTCCTACATAGGTAACTACTAATGAAGCTATTTGTTTGTTCCTCCCGAAGGCATATAGAGCAGAAAATGACCGTTCACATTTGTGTCGTTCATCAGTTACGTAAAACTTCAACCAAACCATTTTTTTTCTTATTTTGTTTTCTTTTATCCTAGGAGTTTAACCCCAAGATGTAACGAGCAACTGTTTTGTTTCTCACGGATACAACTTTAGGAGAGTACAGAGGCTGACCTGGTATCATCCTTATCACCAATAAAACTGCCCGTTTGGTTCAATGCAAATTATTGGCACAAACACATTATTTCATGCATGCGCTATGACGTAGAGAAGTGGTTCTCAAACTTTGACACACTTGCCCACTCTCCTGCTGAGAATGATTCCTACGGCGCCCTCACCACAGTTACGATACTATAAACCGAGGTACCTCTGATTCCTGAGATTTATTTTTGGGCACGTGACTTCTTTAGCTACAAAAATGAAGTTCAGTAGAAATAAAGTATTAAAGGGATTTAATGTAGGAACAAAAAAATACAGCATAGTTGTGCTTTCAAACTGCATTTTCACAATTTTTCACAAACAATAAAGGTTAGGGTATAGTACAAGACACTTGAATCAGCGTCTTATTACGCGAGTTTTCACCCATATGTGCTCGACCATCTATCAAGAAGTGTTCGGAGACTTCTGGATAGTGTCGCTTCAAACATCGAAACTCATGACGCGAGGCGGCATTACTAACCTTCCCAGAGTACTACGACCCTGGTACCCACTTCCACCAGCGGCTGGGTTGACCGCAGAGATATTTTTTTCGTTGCAACCACCAGTGTAACTCACACTGTTTCCAGCGGGAATCGAACACGGTTTGTCCTATCTTCGGTAGCCCCATCAACGGGTGGTTTTTCCAACTAGGCTACCGAGATCCCCCCCCCCCCACCTTTTAACAAACAATTAATTCTTTCACGGTTTCATAAAAGACATAGTATCCTTTATAAAAATTGTTTAATTTTTCTTTTAAAAGAGTGGTTTTTTTTTTTAAATTATTACAAACACAGCTAAGTATATTTGTATTGAATGTTGCGGTCCTAATGAGAATGATAAGACTTTATGGCCCTCAAAAATGTTACCAATTGTACTACGCCGTTCTGAGCAAAACCTTGCTTTCGCATCCCTTTTGTATTTATATAATATGAATTTACTAGGCTCCCTGAAGGGATATACAAGAGGTTGGGTTCGATTTCAACCGACGGCTTCCGGGTTCTCCCAGCTTTAAATGGGTACCGGATTTTTTTCTGAGAAAGTAAAGCGGCACGGGCGTAATACTGACTACATTACCCCAAAAATCATGTGCTGAAGGTCTGTAAAATTTGTGGTCACTAACACCATATTCCCTATACGCCACTTGGCGTGACGGGGACTCTACTTTTTTTACTGAAGGGATATATAAGATGACAGAATAATGACAGAATGAACACTATCCTGTAGGAACTCTATTATCCACTAAGCTTTATTGAGCCAATATGAATATTATCATTTTATGATTTGTAATCACTAAGTTTGCACACTACAACGTGATAAAAAAGGCACGGTTACAGCTTAACGTAACAAGTGGAAATCACAAACCAGAACGACGTTACGGCGCAATAGGCCTTCAACAGGAACAAACATACAACACATGTACACTAGATGATATACAAACATAGAGTAGCAGAGGTATTGTACTAGTAGAGTTAATGCAAAGAAATGTACATACATGCATCAAATTTGTTATATCAGCTTCGCATTTTGATGCATTTAGGTGCATTTCATTGACTTGACCATTTTGATGCATTTAGGTGCATTTCATTGACTTGACCATTTTGATGCATTTAGGTGCATTTCATTGACTTGACCATTTTGATGCATTTAGGTGCATTTCATTGACGACCATTTTGATGCATTTAGGTGCATTTCATTGACTTTACCATTTTGATGCATTTAAGTGCATTTCATTGACTTGACCATTTTGATGCATTGAGGTGCATTTCATTGACTTGACCATTTTGATGCATTGAGGTGCATTTCATTGACTTGACTATTTTGATGCATTTAGGTGCATTTCATTGGCTTGACCATTTTGATGCATTTAGGTGCATTTTATTGCCTTGACCAACTACAATATTTTTTTATGAATCAATTCAGAGGAAGAGGTATGTTTACAGCACTCGGAAAAATTGACAAATAATCAACAACAGAAAAAAACATGGACCAAAGCAGGATCGAATCCGTACTCAGTGGCACAGTGCCTAGCCACGAAAAGCCAAACGCCAGAGAACACTGCAACTCAGCTAACTAAAAAACTTTAGCTTCGTAGGCAATGTCTTTCACGCAGGTGTTCTCATGACTATAGCATAAGGCCGAGATCACAGCTCGGAAATACATAGTGTATCTGTATTTTTTTCCTGTTAAGGCAAGTATCTCCCATTTTTTTAGTTAGCTGAGTGGCAGTGTTCCCTAGCGTTTGGCTTTTCGTGGCAAGGCGCTGTGCCACTGAGTACGGGTTCGATCCTACTTTGGTCCATACAATATTTTTGTCGTGACGTACGTGATAAAGTTTGGTGACGCAGACTTCGTGATCCACTGACGTAGATTAATCTATTATTAATCATTTACATTGCACCCAACTTTGTTTTCATTTTTTATTATTGTAATAAATAGTGCTGACACTACTTCACAAGAAGTGCCTGAATTATTTTTAATAGTTTATTTGTTCCGTTCATTTCGCATGCCTATAAACGTCGCTATTTTTATGTTTGAGCCTTATTGCCTCATGCTTTCATTATTCAATATATAGCGATCAATAGCAACAGTGACACCACATTTACAATTAAATTTGGCACGAAAATTATAAACGTCGCTATTTTTATGTTTGAGCCTTATTGCCTCATGCTTTCATTATTCAATATATAGCGATCAATAGCAACAGTGACACACATTTACAATTAAATTTGGCACGAAAATGATGATGATGATGATGATGATGCGTTCGTCCGATGATTTGAGTATTCTAACGGATACGAACCGTAGACTTCCTCCTCGTCATCCGCCCTTAAAAGGACGTTAAGTGGACGTAGTTACGTTGTGTTGCAGTTTGCAGTGTAACACTGTGATATCTGCGCCTTTCGGCCCAACACATCCGATTTCAGTCGACGCTTTTTTGTGTACCGGGTTCGTCTTCCCACTTCGATCCCTGCTCGCTTGGCCAGACTAGACAGGTTAGTCTGTTTCTAGAGGCACCACGAAGAGGTGTAGCAGGGTCTGGATGGTTCTGGTTCACCGATCCTGGCGCAAGCCATCAGTTATGAGTCACTGACGACTTCCAGCTCTGGTGCTGGGGGGGCGCGCCTTCGCCTCCGCACGAAAATCAAATTCTATTTAGAGGATGAACAGTTTTGTGGTTAATTAATAACTGATATTTACACATTTTTAAAGCGGCATTTTAATTCTTGGAATAGAAAATAATGTTGAACACGTTTAAAAATGAGTTGGTACTGCTCGATTCAGTTAATATTTAAAACCATTATTTCCAGGAAATTGTAATTCTTGATACTACAAATAGTTAAAAAAATTTAATTGAGTTTTTTGTAAAAAAAAAAAAAACCACTGTTTTCTAATACTGCTTATAAAATATGGCCATTTGCTTGTTAAAAAGTGTCAGAAGCTTCTATTTGTGGGGAGAATAATAGCTTTCTCTCTCACACACACACATACACTTGTATATTTGTTAAATATTAAAGTTACAACTTAATGTGTTAATCTAACATACATTATCAAATAATGTCACGCAAATTAAGGCGCTCGAACTGTACGCATACGGAATAATGCATTAAATTTGATACTTTACAAGAACAAAACCAAAGAAAAAAGTAAATAAGCGCATATTGTGTTGCTTTTCTCTATCTAGTTATGTTTTCATTTCTATAAACACGTATTGAGACGTTAGTAACTAAGAGTCCACGACATGCATGTCTAGATGATTAGAACTCGTTTAGACAAACTAATTATGTAACCGAGGCTAACACAAGAGACGAAACTAAGATGAGATGCACACTGTGAAAAACGGGATGAGCTGAAGTTAGATAGGTAGTGTGCTCAGAGGAGACACAGATACAATTACAAGAACCGTGAAAGCAAAAAATAAAGAGCCATACCATGGACAGCCAGTTAAAGAGCACTGGAGCAATAGATGAGCAATGAATGGCAGATTGAAAAGGTTGGTCACAGATAATGCAAAACAGACGAATTTAGCAAGATACAACTTACTGACCTGTCGAGCCGATGATAAGGAAGAGAAAGAGAAAATAGGAGAAGAAAACACATAAGATACAGAAAAAAAAATCAAATAGTCTAACTATCACATTGCTTCTGAAGTGGAAAAAAATGCATTAGGTGTCCCATGATTTATTTGTTTGTTTGTTAATCCCCTAACATGTTGACATTATATCATCTAAGAAGATGTACTATGTAGGACTCTGGTGACACACAGGAAGAGCTTTAGTAAAATCTCAGAATACCTTTCCCGACATGTAAGCGCAACCGTTGCTAAGCAACAATCAGAACCTTTACGGTCACCCAGCGGACCTTACGTTATATATCAACAATCGGAACATTCGCATTTAAGACCGTTTGCAATTTAGTTGTAGCTTAATGGTAAGTAAACCAGGCAGATCAGTGACCATTGTAAGTTTTACAGATAAAGGTGAAGTATAAGACTTGAATCGGCACCTTAGCACGCGAGTTTTCACCTATATATGCTCGGCCGCCTATCCAGAAGTGTTCGGAGACTTCTGGATAGTATCGCTTCAAGCATTGAATCTCACGATGCGAAGTCAATTTTACAATAGCTTAGGTGACAATTTGTAACACATCATCGTACATTTTACGTTAGCTCAGTAAACAATTCATCACAAATCATCGTAAATTTTACGTTAGCTCAGTAAACAATTCATCACAAATCATCGTAAATTTTACGTTAGCTCAGTAAACAATTCATCACAAATCATCGTAAATTTTACGTTAGCTCAGTAAACAATTCATCACAAATCATCGTAAATTTTACTTTAGCTCAGTAAACAATTCATCACAAATCATCGTAAATTTTACGTTAGCTCAGTAAACAATTCATCACAAATCATCGTAAATTTTACGTTAGCTCAGTAAACAATTCATCACAAATCATCGTAAATTTTACGTTAGCTCAGTAAACAATTCATCACAAATCATCGTAAATTTTACGGTATTTCAGTAAATAGTTCGTCACAGATGATCGTGTATGTTACAGTAGCCCAGTAGACATTTCGCCACCCACGTTCCTGCCCTCCGCGAACCACCACCGAACAATGACCGTAACCTTCGTGACAACCCAGCAGATCATTAGTTACACACATCGTCCTTTCGCAATAACCTAGTGACTACTTCTATACACACTAGTGTATACTGCGAAGTTAACATAGACCCATTTGCGTCATCATCATTATCACCATCATCACCATTATCATCACCACCATCGTTATTATCGTCATCATAACGATCATCAGCCTCAGCATAATCATCACCATGGTCATCATTATCATCATCATCATTATCATCATCATCATCATCATCACAATCATAAACATCTTCATCATTATAATATTAATAATAATGATCATGACCATCATCATCAACATCACCATCATCATCACCATCATCACCATCATCATCATCATCATTACCATAACCATCATCATCGTCTCCATTATCACCACCATCATCACCATCATCATAATCACTATCACAATTACCATCATTACCATCACCATCGTCATCATCATCATCATCACTACTATCACCATCATCACCACCATCAACATCACTATCACCATTACCACCACCATCATCACCACCATCATCACCACCATCACCATCATCACCATCACCATCATAACCATCATTATCATCGCAATTATCATCACCATCATCACCACCACCACCATCATCACCATCATTATCATCACCATCATCATCACCATCATCATCATCACCACCACCATTATCACCATCATCACCATCATAACCATCATTATCATCATCATCACCACCATCATCATCACCATCATCATCATCATCATCACCATCATCACAACCATCATCATCATCACCACCATCATCATCATCTTCACAACCATCATCATCATCTTCACAACCATCATCATCATCACCACCATCATCATCATCATCACAACCATCATCATCATCACCATCATCACAACCATCATCATCATCACCACCATCATCATCATCTTCACATATTATATCTCTTTGCTTCCCTAATATCTCTTTGCCCGTCAGCTTTCCAAGTTGTTACAATATATTACAGTTGTTTCCTTCTCATTACATGGCCAAAAAAATGATGATTATTTCTTCCTAATTTTGGATATTATCTCTATTTTTGCTTTGAGAGAAATACACATTACTCATAACACATTTCTAGTTTTATTTTCTATCTCATTATCAGGAATTACAATTCCTGCAAATAATCGTCAGTTGACGCTTTGGGACTTTGGTTCTTTGGTTATGGAAGGCCCCGGTTTCACTGCATACGAACTAAAATCCATAAAGACATTAATAAAATCCTCACATATCTCTTTGCTAGACTTATATATATGTTATATGTTATATACATCAGATTATACTACCCGTTGATAAGAGAAGGGTAAAGTCACGAAGAAACCATGGATTCCCGCCTGTTGTGGGAATCGATCCCTGGACCTTTTTATGTAACAGCCAACGGTTTATCTCTAGACCACTCACTAAGGTCTCCCCTTTCTCTTACAAATCCCCCCATAGCTTTCAATTTCGATTTGGTTATAGACTAACTACCATCGTAATATTCGCGACAACCTATCAAATATTCGCGACAACCTATCAAATATTCGCAGTACACGCACTTTAACACAACCTTAGTGGTAACTACGAATATTCCGCTGTAAATTATTATAATGTCCTTCCAGTATTCCGATAACAAAAAAATGGTGTTCAAAAATAATAAATACAAAGCTAGACATAACAGCTGACTCTTATCTAACTGTATTCTCTCTTCCTACGCAGAGTACATTTACCCATAATGCAACATGTTGCTAAATACAGAGGCTAAGCGGGAACCGCTGTTGAAATGAAAGCCTAATTAAGCAGTCCCGGGCCGTTGCGTTCAGGGGGGCAGAAAGTGATATTGTTGAAAAAACAGGAAGGTACTGAATTATGAAAACAAATTACATAAAATCCAATATGTAAGAGGGAAACTGTCAGAGAGAGAGTGCAGGAAAAAGGAATGAGGGTTTGGTGAGTGATTTAATCTATCAGTTTCAAAGTTGATTAATTTTATTTCTAGTAGTCCTGACTATTTTCGCGCCACATTCAAATATTCATTGTACGTAGAAGACTTATCGCACGGGACACTCTCAAACTCTTCCTTTCACCCTTCTCTCTCTCTCTCTCTCTCTCTCTCTCTCTCCCTCTATTGCTCAGATTGACTCTGTAATTCACCATTCATTCTATCTGACATGGTTGCTGTTGCAATGTTTGCTTGCTTGCTTGCTTGCTTGCATTCGTCCGATGACTAAAGAAGTGTACTTCTTCATCATCCGCCATTAAGAAGGTCGTTAAGTGGGCGTGTCTGCGTTGTGTTGTGGTTTGCAGTATAACTGTGATATGTGCACCTTCCGACCCAACACATCCGACTTCAGCATGTTATTTTTGAGTACCGGGTTGTCTTCCCTATTCGATCCCTACTCACTTGGCCGGACTAGACAGGTTGGTCTGTTACTAGAGGCACCACGGAGAGGTGGAGCAGGGTCTGGATGGTTCTGGTTCACCGATCCTGGCGCAAGCCATCAGCTGTGGGTCGCAGACAACTTCCAGCTCTGGTACCGTGAGACGCGCTGTTGCTCCGTTACAATGAGTTTGTGTTAAGTACTGTAGCCGAGCTCTATGCGAGTGCCGCAGTGGTTCTCAACGCCGCAGTGGTTCTCAACGTAGCGCTAGCGGTGGCCATTGCCCCCGCAGCGTGTTTTCTTTTGTGCCCACGAAGTTCCAGCCTCATTACAGCGAGTGACGTCATTTATTGTCCGGTATCCAGTGAAACAAAAGACTGAGATAAATAAAAGGATGGATGAAGCAACCACGGACGTTTTACCCTTCCCAATGAGTAAAAGCGTTAGTCATCGACATCGAAAGGTCAAAGCAAAGCAGATTCAGCAGTTGAAATTAGCCTTGATGCAATATCTTGAAAGGCTCGAGTAGAGGTGAACTTGAATTTACATAAACATACGTCCCCGACTTTGAAATTCTAGCAGAAAAAAAGGCAATGATAAAAATCACGTTAGTTAAGCAGTGTAATGTTTTTTTTTTAATGCATATTTTGCTACTTATATTCAGAAGATATGTGATTTTTTTGTTGATAAGATTCAGTGCTTTATATTAATTTTTCTTTGAAAATGGACACATAATAACCGTGCAACAAGCAAAAAGCTGCGTTATAGATGTGAGAAGCCGTTAATAACTACAAATTTGGATACTAACGCCCGCGATTCTTTGGAAAAATGTCAGTGCGTCCATAGGCAGAAAAAGGTTGAGCATTCCTGTTGTACACGACTTTGAAGGAAATACTGAGAGCTGACATTTCGAGCACTGACTCATTTCCAGTACAGCTACTATCTATGAGGATACACTTGACCATCTTTACTTGATTTTGACCTTTTGTGAAGTAAACGACGTAGGTCTGAAGGAGTCAGATTCGGAGAATAAGATGAATGTGGAAGAATCATAGTAATTGAAGTGAAAAATCATGCACTGTGAGGGGGGTTTACTTTGTAGTGAAACAGAGGGAGATTTAGAATGAATGCTAAATCTTGTTTTCCTTATCAACATCTTTCTTTGTTAATGTTCTTGTCTTGCTAGCTTTGCCAACATTTTGGCGAGGCACGATCCTTTGAACCTCAGGCCTAGTCTTCCATGATTAGACCGCAATTGACATCACAAAATGGCATACATTTGTTTCGTAAGGGGATTCTTTATAGTCATCATCATCGGGTACCAAGCGTGCTGGTGTAGGTGATCATGTCTCTCCACAACTTTTGATCTAGACAGTTAGTTATCATTTCTGTTGTTGACTTTCTGCCAAGCCATTCTCTTAAGCTGTCTGGTATCTTCTCTCTTTACTTCTCTCTATGTTTTTGTCCCACAATGTTCCCAGTTGTCATAATATATTCCTTTATAGTACTGCCCATAAAAGTGCTTGCAGCGATGAGGGTATTATCTTTCACGAATGTCATCAGCTTTTGAAAGAAAAATAACATGCATTGCTTTTTCTGCTGCTTTTTGAGCTGTCGTCTTTCAAGGTGTTGAGAAGCCGCTCTTTTCCAGAGTGTGTCGAAGCACATAAGATGGGCAGGATTCATTAAAGACTGGTTCCATCTCGCCTCGTGTATATCTGTTTCTTTTTCCTTCTATAACGATGAATTTTACCACATCCAAGATAGACATAGCCCTTACAATCAAATCGAAAAAAAGAGATGTACGAAATGCCAGATAATGAATAGAAGATATATCGCCACCAACTACTGTAGATTATTTCTCACTGGATTTTCTGCTTGTTCGTGCATACATAAAAACTATTTGACGATGAACAGTAAACTAAAACGATAAAATCTGCAACAATCCTTATATCTAAGCACTCATCCGCCCTTTAATCTGTTTTCGTACCTACGTTCTCCATTCGATAATTGTTTGGGAATAGGATTGTTGAATATATTCTCTGAACTTTATCTTTATTATTGTCTTCTTTATACCCAAACTTTTGATATTTATTACCACGAAATGTTAGCCATGCTTTTTTGCATCTATTCATATCTTGAGACATAAATATTCGCGTGAAAAAGGATTCGCCAGCCAGTTTCTCCATAATACCGTAGAGCTAAACCAGACAACTTAAGAGAATGGCTTGGCAGAAGGTCAACAATAGAAATGATAAATAACTGTCGAGATCGAAAGTTATGGAACGGCATGATCACCTACGCCAGCAGGTATGGTACTTGATGATGATGATGATGATGAAACTAGGTTGCTTGTCTTGTCCTATTCACGTTTGCCAACATACGTTGTATGATGATGAAACTAGTTTGTACGTTGTAGGATGATGAAACTTTGCTTGTCTTGTCCTATTCACGTTTGCCAACATACGTTGTAACGAGATGCAATTTCCTCCTTAGACCATGCTTGTTTCACACAAAACGTGTGTTATACACATTCTCTCTCTCTCTCTCTCTCTCTCTCTCTCTCTCTCTCTCTCTCTCTCTCTCTCTTAACTTCCTATTATACCTCTTTTGAAGACAAGGGAGATACAAAGATCTTGCCCTAGTCGTTCTGACATTCTCAAACATTGTCAAATGACATTGTACCATTTCAAGGAGCCGCGATAGCTCAGTGGTTAGTTAGTGAGCTGGACTACAAAGGACAAGAGGTAGGGTTCGATCCCAACCGACCGCGTCCGGTTCACCCAGCCTTTAATGGGTACCGGATTTTTTTCTGGGAAAGTAAAGCGGCACGGGCGTAATACCGTCCACATTACCCCAAAAATCATGTGCCGAAGGTCTGTAAAATTTATGGTCACTAACACCATATTCCCTATACGCCACTTGGCGTGACTGGGGTACTTTACACTTTTTTATTGTAACATTTCTTGGATGTTGTCAGTCCATCTTACTCTGGGTCTACCACGGACTTTTTGGAGAAATAAGAACATTACTCTTGGCTTTAAGATCGAACCTGTTTGTATCATTATTTTTACTATACTCTTGATAAACTTTGAAATCTTACTGGAGAATTACATAGTACAATACACGCTACTTAGATGTCATGGTTCCTAATCACTGGCATTACTTCCATCGTATCACGAATGAAAAACAAAATGCCAAAGTCTGTCAGTAGTGTCCCTTAGACCAGCAGGCTGTGAAAGTCTGTCAGTAGTGTCCCATACAACAAGAGATTTGCAAAGTCAGTCAGTAGTGTCCCATAGACCGATTGTCAAAGTCAGTCAGTAGTGTCCCATAGACCGATTGTCAAAGTCAGTCAGTAGTGTCCCATAGACCAACAGATTGTCAAAGTCAGTCAGTAGTGTCCCATAAACCAACGGATTGTCAAAGTCAGCCAGTAGTGTCCCATAGACCAACAGATTGTCAAAGTTAGTCAGTAGTGTCCCATAGACCAACGGATTGTCAAAGTCAGTCAGTAGTGTCCCATAGACCAACAGATTGTCAAAGTCAGCCAGTAGTGTCCCATAGACCAACAGATTGTCAAAGTCTGTCAGTAGTGTCCCATAGACCAACAGATTGTCAAAGTTAGTCGGTATTGTCACAAAGACCTCCATGGTTATGGGTTGAAGAAGACGAGAGTTGACAAAAACCTAAACTGTTCAGCTCATCCAAATCCACGATTCATGTCATCAACTAAGTCTTCATAATTATCTAACGTTCTCAAACTCTGAATTACCAAAAAAAAAAAAAAAAAAAAAAAAAAAAAAAGAATATATTTTTTATAGTGAAGCTAAAGCTTATGGCTTCACTTACAACTAACCTGATAACCTGGCTCAGATCAAGCCATCTATATTGGAGGCATTATGTGCATGAAGGCATGCCAGGAAGTGAGTGATTGACATATTCCAATTATATTCTTGTTCTCTGACACATTGATCTTTTCCTTTTATTGTGCGATCAATTATAGATGTATATTTTTACATGCTCTCCCACTATTTCATTTATTCGTGTGCCAAGTTGTACTTTACCAAACTTAAAAGGGGTGAAGGTAGTCACATAGTAATTATTGTTTTGGTTCGAACTCTTTTAAACTTCTTTGAACTAAGCTTAACAGTAACAGCTTCATACGGTAAATAAAAAGTAAGGAACCAGTGGTGGGGAGTGTTAGACACTCCAAGGTATGAAGACAGCTTTACAAGGGAGGAACACAACACAATACTGACGTTTCGGTCTGTGGCCTTCTTCAGAATACAAGGAATTGTGTTGTGTTCCTCCCTTGTAAAGCTGTCTTCATACCTTGGAGTGTCTAATACTCCCCACCACTGGTTCCTTGCTACCAGCTTTACCGCAGCATCGCAATTATTTGCTTATTCCCTAAATAAAAAGAAAAGATCCCCGTCACGCCAAGTGGCGTATAGGGTATATGGTGTTAGTAACCATAATTTGTACAGACCTTCGGCACACAATTTTTGAGGTTATGTGGTCGGCACTATGTCCGTGCCGCTTTACTTTCCCAGAAAAAAATTCGGTACCCATTTAAGGCTGGGTGAACCTGGAAGCCGCCGATCAGGATTGAACTCGCCCTCTTGTCCATTGTAGTAGTTTCATAAGGTGGGAGTGGCCAATTCAATCTCGTGCTTTTCAAACATAAGTGATGCTTAAATAATGTATTCTTTTCAAACATAAGTGATGCTTAAATAATGTATTCTTTTCAAACATAAGTAATGCTTAAATAATGTATTCTTTTCAATCATAAGTAATGCTTAAATAATGTATTCTTTTCAAAATAAATATTTGATAATGAAACGTCTATCTCTCTCTCTCTCTCTCTCTCTCTGCGATCAGGACTCAATCAGAGTAGGATTCTATATAAAACGTCTATATGAGTCGTATGTGTTTGTTGTTAGAAAAATGTGCCCTTAGTGTGTTTAGAAAATACATGTGTGATTTATGATTTTGCCAATTTTTTTTTCTTTGATTTATGTGCTTTTGTATGTAGAATCTTTTTCACAGACTAAAAATTATTTTGATTAGTCCGTTTTTTTAATGTTTAAAAATATCCTTTTCAAGAACACAAATCAAATGTAACAAAAGTATTCATCTGTTTTTATTATGTATCTACATATGATACTTTACGCTTTTTTGTTATAAGTTCAACGTCTTATCTTTCATCATCATCGTCATCATCATCATCATTGGGTTGTATGCCCTTTTCAGAATGTTGCAATCATCACAGCTGTCTTAAATAATCTCTGTATTTTGTTAGTTCTTCCCTCTATTTCTTCGTCCCTCAATTTTCCCAATTGTTACACTATATTCCTGCTGTTTGTTCCCTTCTCATTTCATGGCCAAAAAATGATGATTGTTTCTTCCTAATATTGGATATCGGCTCTCTTTTTGCTTTGGTCTCTTCCAGAACGTTTTCATTATTATTCTTAGCTGTCCATGGTATTCTCATAATTCTTTTGTAAAACCACATTTCTACAGACTCCAGTGATTTTCTTGTCTGTTGTCCTATTGTCCATGATTCACATGTATAAGCTAAGACTGGTTCTACATAACATTTAAGACTGGCTCTACATACCATTTTTTTAATGGCGGTTTGTTTTCGCCGGTATGTCGTCAAGGACGCGTAATTCATTTAATTTGTAAAAGGCCCATAGTGTATCCGAGTGCTGAAGAGCTATTTACTGGAGTTGGCTAGTTTATAACGTGGAAACGGGTTCTGGACCGTGCGACTGAGTAAGTGCACGTGAGTCTAGACCATTCACAGCATCGACGTTCAGCGACTAAATCATCTATGATACTATGACGACGGTAAGTATTCAGATGCAGCCAAAACGACAACATCGAAGAAGGAAAACACGACAGGGCAAGCGTGGTGGCATTAAACTGTCGAAGTGTGAGAAGCTAGACCTAAAGTATGTGCGCGTTACATATTGGAATTGTGGGTCCATAAATCAACGACGGCCCATTCTTGATAAGCTACTGTGCGGCGCCGATATAATGGTTTTGTAAGAAACTCTTCTTGGTGACAGGACAGTAAGTACTCCTGGATTTCATTGTTTCTACAATAGACGACACCTGGGGCAGGCCATCCTTGTGCGCAACAATATGGTAGCAGCTGAGGTTGATATGTCTGCGTGGGACAATGCAGAATTGCAGGTACATGCGGTTAGGGTGAAGACCCCAGTTCATTTCGTGATTGTAAATGTGTATGCCTGTAATGGGAAGGTGGACACACAACAATGACAGAATCTCTTGGAGTTCGATGAAGAGAACGCCATTTTCTGCGGAGACTTTAATGCTAGAGGAAACCATTGGGGTAACGTCATAACCAACAAGCAGGTAGAAGACCTAGAGAACGCACTAGTGTCAGCCGATTTACTGTGCTTGAATGATGGAAGGGCAACAAGAATGGTCACTCGAACAGGGAACTCTGATAGTGTCATAGACCTGGCACTGGTGTCTTCCACCTTCGCACCGGTTTGCAGGTGGAGTGCACTGGGGTTCCACGGAAGTGATCACTATCCATGTGTCCTCCTAATTGAGAAAAGCATAAATAGAAGCCAGAAAAGAAAGCTCCACACATTCCACTACGAGAAAACAGACCAGGACGTCATTAGCAAAATCAGACATAGGAAACAGAGCGCCCCTCGTAGGAGGCAGGAGAGATGGACGCAGCCACCCTGGTGGAACGTAGAATTCGAGGAAGCTTGGCGGAGCAAGAGACGAACGGTCAAGACATGACAGAAAGCCAGAAAGAATTGAAGAACACAACCTGAGCTATTGAAGCGTCTGAAAGTAGAGATCGACCAAAAAATGATGCACTTTAAACTATGTGCTGAGCAGGCTAAGGATACCAAATGGGATGACTTCTGTAAAAAAGTGTGATTAGAAAAATCGCTAGCCACATTCTGGCGCCTTCATCAGTGCATGAATGACTCAACACAACACAGAGGCATACCAGACTTTCAGAGGTTCTGGCCGCATATGGCACAAATCTGATGAGAGCAAAGGGAAGGCCCTGCTTGCCCGCTACATTGAGCAGACAGACCAAAGAAATAAAGCTGTAAACATGAGGATACGGGGATCGCTGTCAAAATTGTGTAAGGATGTAGGGCTGGAAGAAGATCTCACAATCACAACCGATACCATTCGCACGACACTTGAAAGGTCACACAACACTGCTCCCTGTCCAGATGGTGTTCGGTACGAAGACATAGGCGATTTAGTTGACGACGACTTGACAAAACTGGCCAATGAGTTTAATGCCAGCATTCGGAGTGTCCAGATTAAAGAGGAGTGACTACACAGCTACTTACTACCGCTACCGAAGCCAAACAAGGACCATTCTCAGATCAGTGCCTACAGAATCATCACAATGCAGAACACTGCGGGCAAGCTGCTGGAGAAAATAGTTGCCCGTATCCTCACCTGTCACCTTGAACAGAAACGTGCATTCCCACCCACACTCAGAGGTTATAGATATAACAAAAAAACATGGCTCAATGTGGCAGTCTTTGCTTATAACGTCTTCGAAGACTTCCACAGAAAAGTGGAGACATGTGCTACTGCTATAGATCTGGAGGATGCATACAACAGGGTACCATTTGAATATCTCATGCATATGCTCCTCAAACTGGCGCTGCACCCCTACCTCATTAGATGGATCGCCGCGGCACTGTTTCAGAGGAAGGTGATACTCAGATGTGGAAGTTGGTCTTCCAAGCCAACATCCATTTGTCCAGGGCTGCCACAAGGTTCACCATTGTCACCAGTTCTATTTAACGTGTACACAATAACGATCACGGAACAACAGCTGGATGGGAGGGGAAGAACTATGACTTTTGCTGATGATATTCTGGTATATCGACAGGGAAGAGACAGACGGGGAATCGCCTCCACAATGCAAGACGAACTCGATCGCATTCCTTCCTGGTGTGGGGTTTCAGGTGTCTTGGTTAATACTAATAAAGCATCAGTTTCATGGTTCTCCCTTAACAATAATATCGTTCATACGACCACACCGGTAGTACGAATGGGAGCTGATGAGGTGACCAGGGACAAGTTGATGACATTCCTCGGAGTTAAGTTTGATCGCAGCCTGTGTTTTCGGGACCACGTCGACCATGTGATAACAAAATCCCGCAAAGGATTAGCCGCCTTGAAGGTCATGGCAGCTGCCAACATCGAGCAGAAGCTACTTACTCTTCAGATCCAGGGATTAGTCCTCGCACCAATCGAGTATGCCCTGGCAATTCTTACTGTCAGTACGACTCAAAAAGATAGGCTGGAGAAAATACAAAATGAAGCCATGCGCATTATCTTGGGATGTACAAGGGACACTCTCTGTGTAGCAATGAGGTAACTTCTTGACTTTCCAACCATGGATGACAGAATCAAGATCTGGAGAGCACGAGCATACCTGAAGATTAGTACAGATAAAGAGCATCCATTGCACCACGTGCTCAACACAGGGAAAGGTGCCAGGCTAAAAAGAGGCAAATCATGGGTGGGCCGAGCAGATGTCATCAAACAGGTCTGTTGGCTTACCAATATCAGCGTTGGTGAGGGGTGGATACCGGTGCCCTCGTTGTTCAAAGGGACTTTCTCGTGTATTGTCACACTCGACAGGAAAAGTAGGGAACAAAACCCGGTCGCGGTTAATGCTGAGGTCAACGGTCTCATCTGCGATAACACCAATGAGAAAGATGCAGTTATCTATACAGACGGATCTGTAAGACGACACCAAAGAAGTGCATGGGCATTTACAGCACGCTCGGCAGGCAGAATAGTTAAAGAAGACAGTGGTGCATACGTCATGACCATGAGTAGCATGGCAATGGAGGTGATGACAGTGGCCAAGGCAATCAAATGGTTACAGTCACAAGACTACACCCACGCATGTATACTGAGTGATTCGATACGCATGCAATGGGTAGAGTCGTTGCAGAAATCCAAAATACGTAAGGTCACATTTGTCTATGCCCTTGGACATGCGGGAGTACGGGGAAATGAAAGAGCGGACAGGTTGGCTAGCTGTGCTGTCGTTGAGGACGGGCAACCAATGGATCTGGTGGACATCATCAGTGCCCTCCGAGATGTGGGAAGAGCACAGGACTTCGACAAACACAGATCCACGTCACTTCTTCGGATGATGGAAATGGGAGTTAAGATGGGCACAGCCAGAAATGAGAAACTTAGTGGCCAATCATTTTGCTGAGGAGGAGATCTGAACACCTATGGAGTGCAATGATGATGACCCGCAAATAACTCAATAACATTTAAGAACTTTTTCCCTTGTCTCTTGTCAAAAATGGAGGGCACAGTATCCGAAACCTTAGTTGCAGATACATTTTAATACAGTTTATACTATTATGTGTATGTTTTAACTAATTCCTGTATTTCTTCTAGTCGTTTGTGCTATTCGATAGCAAGACTTTGTCTTCATCTAAATTCTGGTTTTATGCTGCCATTTACTCTGAAAGAGTCCAACTGTACAGAATTGTCATCGTTTCTGACATTCCTCATGATGCTTTCAAAATAGATGTTGAGTAAATAAAGGCTGCATCCCTGCCACAACCCCTTGTATAGGATATATTATATTATTCAGTTTCATGAAAACTTTACCTAGGGAGTCTCAATGGCGTAGTGGTATCCCATGTCTTGGCGATGAAATAAACGTGGGATCAATACCAGCTTGA
The DNA here is from genome assembly GCA_032433765.1 of Megaustenia siamemsis. NCBI lineage: Eukaryota > Metazoa > Mollusca > Gastropoda > Stylommatophora > Ariophantidae > Megaustenia > Megaustenia siamemsis. Next base: position 52,184,016 of record JAVIAB010000117.1, on the reverse strand, counting down.
CTCTTACTGATCTTTCTCTTCTTTTCTCTTTTTACTGATACCTAAAAGGTTTCGTGGTTATATCATCTGTTGTTCTTGAGCTGCTCGAACTGTCTGAATTAATTACTTTCCTTTGTTATTACATGTCTCTGTCACTGCATCTATCCATGTTCTTCTAGGTCTTCCTCTTGGTCATTTCCCATGCATTCTTGAGAAGAACGCCCTTGATGGTGATTGGTGAGGATTCATTCTGACCAGGTGACCAAACCATTTAAGTTGTTGTTGTTCTATATATTCCTAGCAGAGTTTTGTTCCTACCATTTTTCTTATGGTTTCCTTTGATTTTCTATCTCTTCTTGTGTTGTTTGTTACTTTTCTCAAGCTTAGTTTTCTGTTACTTTTTTTTCCCTCACTGATCGCTCTAGTTACAAAACGATTGAGTACCTTGATTAGTAAGTTAAGTAAGGTTTTTCCTTTCTTAACCCAAATTAAAAGTAAAAGATTCAATCCACTGCTACGGGTGTAAAGAGCATATCATCGTGACCTTATTATTGTGAATATGTGTACGAGGTTATCAGTATTACGCCAGGCCGCCTCTACTTCCCAGAAAAAGCTCTGTATCTCACACATAGAGGCTGGATGAACCCCGGAACTTTGTCGGTAAGAAAAAAATATCCACCCATTCTGGGAATCAAACTCAGACCCTTCTGCTCAGGAAGCGAGCACAATAACCACTCAGCCACCAAGGCTCGTTACCTAATTGTTATGACCTAATTTAGTTCATTTAGCACTTCACTCCCAGACATTTTTTTATCCTACAGAACATCTTTTCTCCTACAGGACATCTTTAATCCCACAGGACATCTTTTCTCCTACAGGACATCTTTTATCCCACAGAACATCTTTTCTCCTACAGGACATCTTTTATCCCACAGAACATCTTTTCTCCTTCAGAACATCTTTTCTCCTACAGGACATCTTTTATCACACAGGACATCTTTTATCACACAGGACATCTTTTCTCCTTCAGAACATCTTTTATCACACAGGACATCTTTTCTCCTACAGGACATCTTTTATCACACAGGACATCTTTTCTCCTACAGGACATCTTTTATCACACAGGACATCTTTTCTCCTACAGGACATCTTTTATCAAACAGGACATCTTTTCTCCTACAGGACATCTTTTATCACACAGGACATCTTTTCTCCTACAGGACATCTTTTATCACACTGGACATCTTTTATCCCACAGGACATCTTTTCTCCTACAGGACATCTTTTCTCCCACAGGACATCTTTTCTCCTTCAGAACATCTTTTCTCCTACAGGACATCTTTTATCACACAGGACATCTTTTCTCATACAGGACATAATTTTAATCTTCAAACGAAACAGAGAACGACATATATAATCAAATAGTAAAAGAAGCTACGCAAACAAGGATAAAGCTGAAACTTTTAGCTTAATAAAGTAGCAAATGGAAAATGTTCATTGTCAATCCACCGCCTGAAGTTTAATTATTGAACATACATATATACATATATAGTGAGAGAGAGAGAGAGAGAGAGAGAGAGAGAGAGAGAGAGAGAGAGAGAGCCTTTGGCGTCTTGAGCTATGGTTGGTAACAAGCAATCATGATCATGATTTATTAGGAGCTTGGTAATATTGCTTATTTGTTGTCAGGATTATCATCACTGCACGCCGGACGAACCTATAGGTGTCCCGATACCGTCCTCGAGAATCTTGAAATAATCCTAGAAAAATCATAGCCCAGGTGCACGAACTCCGTAGCACGGCCTGGGATCCACGATGTGGGTAAGTTTCTGCAGACAATTCTGCCCGGGCAGCGGCTAATCTTTTTGATTTTAGCTGCCAAGGGATCTTTAAGGTGCGCGAGTGCACACGGGTCCGCCTATTTATTGCCGTTATCCGAGAGGGTTAGACATCGTATCTCGCTTTCCACGAGAACAGGAGAGGGTATTGTCATAAAGAAACATCGGATTAATTTTCCTATTTTTGAAAAAAATCACCAAGACTTTTTGGTGGGCTTTGAACCCGGGCGGCTTCCTTTCCTTAGACCGACTTAGACCGGCTTAGACCGACTTAGACCGACTCAGACCGGCTTAGACCGGCTTAGACCGACTTAGACCGACTTAGACCGGCTTAGACCGACTTAGACCGACTTAGAACGACTTAGACCATAGACTACCCAGCACCCATGTTAGTAATCTATTAGTATCTTATGATTAACACTGTTGCAGTGAGTAGCCTCTCTCGAAGCTGAATCTGCCAATATTGGATAGACAGATCTGACCACAGATGCATTTGTGGTGCCTGGCCTCATCTTCTTTCCCTTCTGCCTTTTGTCTTAATAATTTGACATCAACGCTTCCACCGAATACTACTGTGCGGTTTTATTTATTTTTCCTCTCCGTGTACTACTTTCTGTGCTAGACTTTCCCTGTTTCTTTCACTGACAAAGAATTCACTGAATTATACCTGTAATACACCAGAAGTGAGATGCAGAATGGCTCAGGCAAAACCAGCTTCCCCTCCCCTTTCAACCCCCCCCCCCCCAAGGAGGGGTGGGGGGAATACCGTGCCATCCATTTTTGACAATAGAAACAAGAAAAAGAGTTCTTAGCTGTTATGCAGAGCCAGTCTTAACATATGGATGTAAATCATGGATGATATGACAACTGACAAGAAAATCTCTGGAAGCTGTAGAAAAGTGGATTTACAGAAGAATGCTGAGAAAGCTAAGAAGAGTAATGAAAACGATCTGAAAGAAGCCAAAGCAAGAAGAGAGCTAAATTTCCAAATTTAAGAAGAAACAATCATCATTTTTTGGCCATGTAATGAGAAGGGAATAGCTGGAATATATTATAAAAACTGGAAAAATCGAAGGTATAAGAGATAGAGGAAAGCAAAAAGAAAAGATACCAGACAGCTTAAGAGACACGCTATGCAGAAGGTCAACAAAAGAAATGATAAATAACTGTCGAGATCGAAAGTTGTGGAGAGACATAATCACCGACGGCAGCAGATACGGTATTTGATGATGAAGATACCTTGCAAACTGACAACATCCTTATGTCTCATCGCTGGGCTGCCCTTTGACCTCTTTCCATTCCTTAGGTCGCTATACAAAAATACGCCACTTATTTCACATTAAAATAGTTTGTTGCTGGAAGTTGTCAGCGACCCACAGCTGATGGCTTGCGTCAGGATCAGTGAACCAAAACCATCCAGACCCTGCTCCACATCACGGTGGTGCCTCTAGTAACAGACTAACATGTCTAGTCTGGCCAAGCGAGCTGGTATCGAAAAGGGAAGACAACCCGTTACTCAAAAATGTCGTGCTGAAGTCGGATGTGTTGGGCCGAAAGGCGCTAATATCACAGTTATACTGCAAACCACAACACTACGCAGACACGTCCACTTAACGTCCTTTTAAGGGCGGATGACGAAGAGGAATTCTACAGTCTACGAACACTCTAGAATACTTTAGTCATCGGACGAACGTAAACAAGCAAGCAAATAGTTTCTAAAGTTCACTATAAAGAGCCGATATTATGATTAAACTTTATCAAGTCTTCTAATAACGCTCCAGATAGACCTGATAAGATTACGTTTCATGCACTTCATCTTTGCAACATTATTTGTTAGTAACAGTTGTTTATCATTGATAATGTGGTTGATTTGTTTATTTGTGTCCTTCCATGAAGATAAAAATAAAAAATATATGCTTCCGATTGTAAACATTCAAGGCGATAAGAATAATATGTTTCTTATAATTTAACAATTATTTGTATTGTTAAAGATTGAACATTGCGCCTCGCAACTCTCACATCTGCCTATCATTGATCTTTCTGTTACAATCATTAACTACTAAAATATCTCATTCTCACGTGGATATTTAATTGAACTAAACACTTTACGTTAAGTGAAGGGTGTCATAAACTGAAACCACTTCCATAAATATCAATTTTAACAATCAGTGGAATGTGCTAGACAGGATATCATACACCTTCATCTACCTGTCAGCTCCTTGTGGAGGTTAGGTCTTCAACAAACACTTTCCAAACCGTTCTGTTTCTTGCCATTCTTTTAAAATCGTTCCATGTCTTCCCCATCATCTTCTTCTCTGCTTTTATCTGTCTTCTCCAAGAATTCTTTGGTCTTCCTCTTTGTTTTTTTCCCTGGGGATTCCAAAAATGGGTATGTTGTGTGATACTCTCAGTTTGCTTCCGCAGTGTGTGTCGTATCCAGCGCCATCGTCTTCGCTGTATCTTTTTATCCACTGGCATTTGACTGGCATATTTCCATAATTCTATGTTAGTGATTTTGTCCTGCCATTTCCATCCTTTTATTCTGCGTAAGCATCTATTAATGAAAGTCTGTATCTTCATGATTACCATTTTAGTTGTTCTCCATGTTTCACAGCCATATAATAGGACCGCCTTAACATTGGAGTTGAACAATTTTATTTTAGTATTTAACCTAATTTCTTTGGACTTCCATATGTTTCCCAGTGCAACAAATGCTCTAATACTACTTAATAATAAAATGATACTATTTTGGTATCATTTCTGTTCATCCCTCTTTGTTTATATTACTGCCCAGATATGTATAAGACTGTACGTCTAGTAGAGGTATTTCACCTAATTTTATTTGTTTATTGCCAAATGTACTAATTCTAATAATTTTGGTCTTATTTCTATTTATTTTCAGTCCCATCATGCTCATTTTATCTTGCATCTGTTGATGGTTGTGTCATAGGAGAGCTATATCATCATCAAAATCCAATCTATGGCCAGTAGAAAGAGAAATGGATATAGAATGCGTTACCCCTGCCTTACTCCTGTTCTTATTTCAAATGCTTCTGTAAGCTGTGCTTCGTGCATTACACTACATTTAATTCCTTCATACATTGTTCTTATCAGTTTAATAAACCTTTTGAGGATTCCGTAAAAATTCAGCAACTTTCAAGGCATTCCTCTGTCTAAACTATCAAATGCCTTTTCGTAATCTATGAACCCAATAAAAAGTGGGGACTGTAGTTCTAAACTTTGTTTAACTGTAATACTTAGGGTAGTTATTTGATCAGCACATGATCTGTTCTTCCTAAAACCTGCACGTTCATCTCTCAAATGTTTCTCTATGGCCTATTTTAGTCTCTCCAGAATGATTCTGCTTAATATTTTTTTCTGACACTGATCATCATCATCAAGTACCGGGCGTGCTGGCATAGATGATCAGGTATCTCCGCAACTTTCGATCACGACAGTTATTTATCATTTCTGTTGTTGACCTTCTGCCAAGCCATTCTCTTAAGCTGTCTGGTATCTTTTCTCTTTGCTAACATCTATCTTTTCGTCCCTCAAGTTTCCCAGCTGTTACTAAATATTCCAGCTGTTATCTTCTCATTACATGGCCAAAAAATGATGATTATTTCTTCCTAATATTGGAAATTAGCTCTCTTTTTTTGCTTGAGTTTCTTTCAGAACGTTTTCATTATTCTTCTTAGCTGTCCATGGTATTCTCAACATTCACCTGTAAAACCCCATTTCTACAGCCTCCAGTGATTTTCTTGTCTGTTGTCCTATTGTCCATGATTCACATCCATATTTTAAGACTGGCTCTACATAGCAATTAAGAACTCTTTTTCTTGTTTCTATTGTCAAAAATGGATTGCATAGTATCTTCCCCATTTTTTGGAAAGCTGCTTTTGCCTGAGCCATTCTGCATCTCAGCTCTGTTGTACATCTTCGGTCTGAGGTTAACAAAGTCCCCAAATATTTAAATTCATTTACCTGTTTTAATATTGTTCCACATTGTCTTTATTTTGCACTGAGGTGATGTTTTTTCTTTGTTTTTATCATTACTTCTGTCTTTCTGCTATTGAGGCTGAGTCGTTTATTTTTGCTTTCTTTCACTATAATGTCCAACATTTCTTGTAACTCATTTTCACTCTTAGCGATTAAGACTGTATCATCAGCATACTTTAGATTATTTATATTATGACCTCCAATTGTTATTCCAGGCATGTCCCTTATGGATCTTATAATAATCTCATTATAAATATTAAACAAATCTGCTGACAGCACACAACCTTGTCTAACACCCTGTTTTACTTGTTGAAAGATTCCCAATTGGCTTCCAGTTATTATGGCCGCTGTTTGTTGCCACTACATAGTCTTTATTATTCTTAGATCTTTGCTGTCTACGTTTATTCTTTCTAAAATGATGATTATTTCTTGGTGCTTTACTTTGTCAAATGCTTTGGTATAATCTATGAAACATAGGTACAGATCTATTTTCACCTCTATGGCTCTTCCTACTAAAGATCTTATGATGTATATGGCATTGCTTGTTCCTTTACCTCCAACAAAACAACACTGTTCATCGCTAATTTCAGGACTGATCATCGCATTCAATCTCACCAGATCTCTTTGATAGGGATGAATATTGATTTGAGCATGTCGTCTGGTATATATCCACTGGTGTAGATATCATTCACTATGTTTGTTATTATTTCTTTTCCAAAATCACACATGGCTTCAATCTCTTCTTTAGTTATATTATCTGGTCCAGGGGCTTTGCCTGCTTTCATGTTGCGCAAGGCGCCTTCCACTTCTTCTTTGAATATTTCTGGTCCTTCTCCATTATCATTTATATTAATATTTAGTTCATTCATCATTATAAAGATATTTAATGTATTTTGTCCATCGTTCCCTTATGCTTTCTTGTTCAATCAACAGTTCTCCTTCATTTGATTTTAAATATTCAGTTTTTGATTGAGTTTTTCTTCCTGTTAATTCTTCAATTTGTATGTATATTGCTTTGGCATCTCCTTTCTGTTGCATTTCAATCTCTTTGCATCTCTCTTTTAGCCATGCTTCATTTGCTACATTGCATTTTAATACAATTTCTTTATTTAATCTCTTATACTCATCTGTATTTTCTTTTTTTTTTCTTCTTGTATCCATTAGCTGCAAAATGTCATCTGTCATCCATTTCTTTCTTGAAATGGTCCGCACTGGTGGTATGAACACTTTTGATGATTGTTGCATTGATTCTTTTAGCATTTTCCACTGTCCATCAATGCTTTGTATTTGCTCTATTGCATTTTATCGGTTCTGAATTGTGATTTTATATTTGTCTTGCAACTTCTTGTCTGATTTGAGTAAAACTAAATTTAATTTGATGTTAAATGAGACTCGTTTTGCTGCTTTTAATTTTACTCTAAGCTTTCCCATACCTGGTACATGGTCACTATTGCAATCTGCCCCTGGTCTAGTTTTCACACACACCAGACTGTTTCTAAATCTATTGCTTATCATTATATAATCAATTTGATTATGTGCGTTGTCTCCTGGGCTTTTCCATGTCTACATACATCTTGGATGTTGATTAAACCAGGTTTTTCCTATCATCATGTTGTTTGTTCTTGCCCAGTCAATAAGTTTGTCACCTCTTTAATTCCTCTCGCCTAAGCCATAATGACCAACTACTTCCTCAACTCTTTCCTTTCCTACTTTTGCGTTAAGTTTCCTAGAGCTATGGTGTTTTCATGCGGTTTGCATTAACGAGGTGTCTTATTTACCTCGTCGTAAAATGCATCAATTATTTTCTCTAGTCTGTCTGCTGTTGGTGCATAAACTTGTATAAGATTTATATCTATTGGCTTTCCATTCAATTTCACTAAAAGGACTATGTCAGATATTGGGTAAACGCATTTCACTGTTCTTGCTCTTTCTGCATCCAAGATGATACCTACTCCTCTTTGGCGTTCAGTACCTCAGAATAGATTATTTTATGTAACTGGAACTGATAGTAGCATAATTCCCCTATAATTTGTGCACTCTGTAAACTTCCTTTCTTTGGTAGTTTGATCATATAACCTTCTTTCCAGTCATTAGGTATTTCTTCCCCTCTCCCAAATTTTATATAATAGATTATGTAACATCTTTGTAGATGTGTTAATATCTGCTTTGATGGCTTCTGAAGGAAACATCATACATAAATACTGCAAACTTCCAAGATTAGAAGAACTAAAATGACATTTTGAGTTAAGAACAAACAGCACTGTCTCTCTTTATGTAATTTTCTTTTTAGGTCTTTTTTTTTCTTTTAACTTGTAAATAAAATTATATTCCTTCTTCTAAGATCATTATTTGGGGCCCACTGCTAATTTGCAGGGAGCCGCGATAGCTCAGTGGTTAGTGGACTGGACTACAAAGGACAAGAGGTCGGGTTTATTCCTGACAGACGGCTTCTGGGTTCTCCCAACCTTAAATGAGTACTGGATTTTTTCTCGTAAAGTAAAGCGGCACGGGCGTAATACCGACCACATCATCAAAAAATCATGTGCCGAAGGTCTATACAAATGATGGTCACTAACACCATATTCCCTATACGCCACTTGGCGTGACGGGGGTCTTTACTTTTAACTTATTGGTAATTCGTAAAATTTCGGCTGAATGTTTCTTCTCCGTAAACACTGAGTCCCATATTGATCTAATGGTAATTCGCTGATTGAAACATATTTTTTTAGATTAATTTCCGTGAAAGTAGTCAACCCTAAATCTAATGTTTATAAATTACATTATTATTATTCGTATTAATATTGACAGCAATGCACTTTTGGAAACCTACAGAAGTTTCATTCAAAAGAGAATACGACGATTGGCCAATAGGGTTACTGTCGTTCAAAGTTAAAGATATTCTATATTTGTTACCTGAATCGATAACACCGTTCTCATTTCACCATTGACTTCAAACTATAAACTGAGATCAATAGAAACCATTACCATGATCGCAGTAATCAATCTAATATTGGCAATAATAATAATAATGATAATAATAATAGTAATAATAATACGCGTTTTGAGATGGCTGATTATTACGAGCCTGATATTGGTGTAATAAGTGTAGATGATACAATATTGATAAATCTAACGAAGACAAACTCGATATTTATCAGTTTAATATTCAGCAATTCAATATTAATTACTGTTATATTTTTTATTTTATTTTAATATTAATTCCAGTGACCAACACAATATATAGTTTTATTTCATTAAAATTCATAATGTTGAGCATACCATGGATAGCCAAAAGGAATAATGAAGACGGAAGTGAAACATGGACCATACAAGAAGCAAGGGTGTAGATCACTGGAAGCAACACAAATGCTGTCGCGCTGAAGACGTTTGACAAGTTTATAAATCAATAATGTGACTAAATGAATTCAGTACACGAAAAGAATGAAAGAAGCGCATTGTAAAAGGCTTCTACTTTCTTAGTTGAAATTAGCTTAGTAGAAAGCTTAGGTCTGAAATGAAGCGCTTCTCAAGCCTCTAAATTTAAACTAGAGACAATTTAAATAAAATGCAACTATAGGAAAGAAACCAATCAAATTCGTATGCGTTATAAAGAGGAGACGTTGGATGTAGTTGTGAACAGAACGAACAAACGAAGATTCCCACGGAAAACCCTAATACGAGCATCGATGGCAAAGAAGATAAAAAAAGGGAGACAATAAAAGATCTACACAGAACAAGAAGGCAAGTTATGGTTATCTCTAGATTTACAAATGTTTACAGGATGAAAGGAAATTCCCGGAATATCTCCACTACTAGCGTGATGTTTTCAGCTTTGCCACCAGGGAGGTTATGAAAGTGACGTCAGTTGTCAACAGCTCCTATAGCTGATAATGTCACTCTCGTTGGAGGGTTTCTGGTTTTATTTGCTGCCCGCGGGCCTTTGTAAGATGCCTACAGATGGCTATGGTTCAGATATGGGTTTAAGAAATAATCGAAACCTTCAAGTGAATCTTCAAAAATAGAGAGTTCTTATTTCTGTTGTAAGCGATCTTGTTGGCTCAAGAGAAACGTCAAATGAATTAACTTTCTTTGGACATGTCATGGAGAGAAGAAAAGAACAATTTATGACAAAGAAGAAAATTTAAGGAAGTGTGAGTCTTATGGAGACAGCGATAGAAGTAACTAAGGAGATTAATATTCTGGTTTAAGGGGAGATTAACACTAGAAATTAGAGGAAAAAAAAACATAATTTACAAAACGTTGGAAACAGAAATAGGTAGAGGTAGATGACTGCCTAAGACAGTTGATGTGACAACCGATGATGATGATGGGGATGATGATGATGATGGTGATGATAAAATTTACTAAAATTCACATCTTTTTCATAATTAATCTTATAAAAATAACACATGACAGACAACCATCACCTTGTCTCACCACATTCTCACAACGTGAATAAATACAGTATGTGATACAAATCAAATATATACACTTAAAAATAAATGTAAATTACAAAAAGATTAGTTATAAAATATTAAACCAAATCCCAGGAATATTATAACAAAATAAAATATACTTTTGTCTATAATTTATTTTTAAAAACATATAAGTATACAAATAGAAATGTAACGAATAAATATAGCCTACAAATTCATTGGCCATTGTAGGAAGTTGTTGAAGTTTCACCCCATTATATTAAATATGAGGAAAGGAAAAGAAAAACACACGAAGTTGTACCAAGTAAGAATGGATATTTTTTAAATGCACAAAAATATGTTTTTTTTTCTTTATAACAAGGCAAAGTGAATTAAGCATATACTAATATAATTTATTGTAAGAAAAATATACTTTCAACATTTGTTAATTGAGTACAAACTAAGATAAATGACAAACAGTTTAGTATATATGCGATTAGTATATACAGTTTTATTTATATTTATAATTTATATATTAAGAAAATAAATATGTTGAATAATGAACGAACTGTATGTTGTAGGTTCGTATGGACATAGTGGACAGTAAATAAAATTAACCAAAAAAAAAATAAATAAATTTCATTAAAAATTCTAGCAAAGGAAAATGACTGAAGTGAGAAAATGTTCCATTAACTTGAAGTTGTAACCGCAGCTTGAGGGTAAAGTTGGTTGATGCATGTAATTTAATATTGCTAAAATGTCGCACTCAGTGCTGTTTATTGCGTTCAGTTATTATTTTATTTGTTTTGTTTATTTTTCTATGTTCGATCTTTAACTCATTAGATACACTTCAATGGACTTTACTAAATGTTTCCTAATCACGATTCTACGATCTATCTATCTATTGTCCTTTCGAGCCAAACTCGGGCATATAGGGCAGCACCACAATCTCAAAAACAGAAACCTTGCATGCCAAAATGGCACATATTGCAGAGATCACTGCTTCTAAAATCTATGGCGATGTTTCCATAACAATACTTTTTACAATGACAGCTTGTCAAGCCATCGATCAATCTCCTTAGTCGTCTCTTACGACCGGAAGGTCACAGTGTAACTATTCTTTACTTCCCTCTTAATGAGGCCCCGGTAACACACGGGAAGATTCAACGATAGTAGCACCGAAATGGTATTGATGAGTTTATTTTCCTCCACTAGGCTTATTTTTCTAAGAAAATGTGTTTCCTTTTTAAACATCATCGCTGAAGGTAAAGTAAAAGGTAAAGTACGAGACTTGAATCGAAGTCTTAGTACGCGAGTCTTCGTCCCTATCGGCTCGGTCGCCTATCAGGAAGTGTTAGGAGACTTCTGGAAAGTGTCGCTTCAAGCATCGAAACTCATGATACGAGACGGCATTCCTCACCTTCCCAGAGTACTACCCTGGTGCCTATTTCTGCCATCGGCTGGGTCGACCGCCGGGGTATTTATTTTCCAACCACAATTACAACTCACACTACTACCCGCGGGAATCGGACACGGGTTGTCGGAACGTCGACAGTTTAATTCGGTGGTTTTCTCAACTAGCCTACCGAGAACCCCCTCCCCCAACACCGAAATAGTATTGATGAGTTTATTTTCCTCCACTAAGGTTATTTTTCTAAGACTAATTGGTTTTCTTTATAGTTAAACATCTTCACTACTTTATCGTGTAATAGTGACAGATTAAGTAAATCACAATGGTTTTATATTTCAGAACTATATCACATAATTTCTGAGTAACTTTCATTAAAGATATTTCTTATTTCGTCACGTCTGTGAAAATGTAAGCGAAATTGAAGAAATAAAGAGTTAAATATCTGATATGGTTATCACTTTCTGTTTAATGCAAATTTTTATTATAAAAATTAAGCTTTGTAAAACTTTTATTTTTCCACAAGATCTAGGCAGTGTTTATTAATCCACTTGTATTCTTCATCTTCACTTTTTCTTGTATCATTTCTGAAAGTGGAGTGGCAGTTCTCCCGGGCGCTGAATTCTTAATGGCGACAAATTTCTAAAGAAAACCAAATTGGTAATAAATCGAGTGCATTTAACAGAGCGGGACATTAAGGGGGCGCAATATTTATCTTACTCCAGGCGCTGAGAATCGGGTGTCGATGGTGATAGACGGTTCAAGTGTTTGCTTTAAATCCAGCAGCTTCAACCACAATCATGTTATGGTGATGTATGTATGAGTTGAAGCAATATAAAATAAGCTAAATTACTTTAAATATGAAAATATGCACTACATTAATTGGAAGGTAGCAGCAAATTATAAGGGTTATAAATTAGTAATAATATTGTTGATATATTTAGAAACAAAAGTAGTTAAAACCTATATATAAATAAAACAAGCAAAATTGAAACATAGAAATGCAATAAGTTGGAAAGCAACGACTGTTCTTTGCACCATTGTTTTATCATGAGCTTAACTGTAACAGTGATGGCTGAATCTTTGTCATTCAAGGCTTTCTCTTAATGCTTTCGAGCAGGATTGAGATGTCAGAGCTTGGGGCTCTAGAGCTGGACATTGGAGCATATATAGATGTTCGTATTTGAACAGTTATAACCAAGAAAGCCATAATAAAGTTGTAGAGTCCGTTAAGAAATCCATCTGAAAGGTTTTAAAAAGTTGAAAACCAGGAAGTCAACACTAAAGTATCTTCACCCCAACGTTGTGCTACCAATGCCAGACCTGAATCCTAGATGTAAGAACAATAAGAAAATTAACCTCTGCTGAGATGAAATGCGTTAGACGAATGACAGGAAACAGTCTGATAGACAAGATCTGAAATGAAGAACTGAGAAGAAAGCTAGGAATAACCCCCGCCATAGAATTTATAAAGAAACAACAGATAAAATGGTTTGGCCACGTGATAAGGCAGAGTGATCAAAACACAACACAACGAGCCATCAAATAAACGTTGCGAGAACACCAGACCCAAGGGTCGACCACGAGAAAGGTGGATTGAAGGAATATTAGAAGCACTAGGAAACATACCAACAGCAGAGGCGAACAGAAGAGCAAAAGACCGCAAATTATATCTCCCCTCGACGCTGCAAGGCAGACGAGGAAGGAAAGAAGAAGATACTAAAGTTGTAGAGTCAGATATGAAACCCACCTAAAAGGTTTTGACAAAACTGAAAACCGAAAGACTTGAGGTCAGAGTCTTAAGAGTCAGATCTAAAGCACTTCTGAACGGATTTAAAATGTGCAAAATAAGAAGACTCGTAAAACAAGTCGTAGTCAGACAGATGAAGAGTAGAAGAGATTTCAATGTTGGACTTTTATAGAGGAAAAGGACCAGGAGAAAGACAAGATTTAAAAGAATAAAGAATGAGTTCTTTTAAGTAGAAGAAAAATATGAAAAGTGAAGAAACAGTTGTCAATTAAAGGAATGAAAGATGAGAAATGAATCTGGAAGTAGAAGGTAGAAGAATGAGAAACGAGTTTGGAAGTAGAAAAATGAAAGGTAAGGAGCTGGGAAGAAAAATGATGGAAAATGAATAATTTGACCGTAGAGAAAATGAGAATGAGAAGCTTAGCCGCCGTAGAGATAAAAAGAGATTGAAACTGTAGACAGATGGAAGATATGTAGACGAGCTGAAAAATGGAGAATGAGAAATTGAGTTGTAGTTGAATGGAAAATGAGATGTGGAATGTTGAAAAATGGAGAATGATCATTTTGGGCTATAGAAAAATGGATGGTAGACATTTATGTTGTAAAACATGGAGGACTAGAATTTGAACCTTTAATAAAAATGGAAATTGAATATGAACTAAATAAGATTCAAAAATGGAAAAATGCGCTTAAAAATGGATGAATTTAAGTTGAATTGTAAAAAAAAATGAAGGATGTTAAAATGGATTGTATAAAAATGTGGATAAGCAGTTAGGCAGTTGAAAATAAAAGAGTTAACGTGAAGCTGGGGCAGAATTTAGGTGACGGATCCTAAATAAAATAATAATAGGGATTGGAATTAGTTTCACAGAAAGATGTAGAAAACGGATTTGGACTGTACAGAAATAACATATTTAAGATGTAATTTTTAAAAATAACATTTGAGTAGGGAATCGAAGTTATGGCATGCCGATTTCACTTTCTTGTCTACGATAACGTCTTTTCACAATAATGTCTTTATATCTCCAGCTCTATGAAGTGCATTTGAACGCCAAATACGGAAGTTCTTTTTGTATGGAGGATATTCTAAAACAGCAGTTAAATCTATTTGGCCATGAGCAAATGCTGTAGACTGCTGGTGTAATTGACTGGAGCAACGTTGAGGCCCTCTACGAATGATGTATGTCCATCAGGGGAAAGCAAACTGGCCTGGGATGGTGACCTTTGACCTGGCACGGTACTTCCTCTTGGCATGTACGAGCTGGTTATGTTCGGGAAACCGGAATGGCGGCCAATGTAGGATAAGGAGTTGGGTCGGGAGATGGAACCAGGAGTGGATGATGGAAGAGTGTTGGGGTTGACATTGGAATGGATTGTGTCTTGTAAGAGTGGGACGTTGCTTTGAGGCGATAAATGGGGAGATAAGTGGGGGGATGAGTGATTGGAGGATATGGCCGATGAGTGCTGGAGGATATAATCTGGGAAGATGCCTGTCGGTGAAACTTGATGTTGCTGCGGAAAATGCTGCTGGTTGAAATTTGGACCGTACGGCAATGAGGGAGATGTCTGTTGTGTTTGCTGAAGTAGCATTCTTTGGTGCTGGTCCATGAGAAACTCAATTCTTGGATCACGAGGCGAGAGAGACCGTGGTCTTTGTGGTCCTACGTATGCTCTCTGTTGTTGCCGAAAGTAGTTCCCGAATTCAGTCGGAGATAAACGATTGGGTCTCTTGACATTGGACTTCAGCTTTGTAGAGCCGAACTTTGTCTGAGCAAACATGGCGGCAGTGAACTGAGGACCATTTTGGTTGCCTCCCCTAGATGCAAGGAAAGACGGAGGTGCTATCATCGTGGCAGGTACATCCGAGTTAAACAGGTTGGATGAAGGTGAGGTTGCAGTGCTCCACGTTCCTGGGGGAACCGGAGAAGATGGCGAAAGGCTGATATTTGATAGAGAAGACGAGAGGGAATCTATGGTTTGGAATGATTGGGAAGAATCTTTGGTTTGGAATGATTGGGAAGAATCCGCGCAGAAAGCAGCAACATCCGGCGAGAAGGCCAGCATGTCAGAGTTGAAACTTCGAGATTCTGGTGTGAATGCTTGAGCGTCGGGATTGAACCTGCGACTTGCAGCCTGCACTTCTTTATCTGCATTATCGTTCAGGTCATCATCTTTACGATCTGAATACAACACCTTAACCGGACCATTCTCACCGATCTTGTAGCTGACCTCAAAAGGGTCAATCCACAAAGTGAGATCTTCTGGAAGATAGCTTTTCACCTCCATAATGTCAAGGCCGGCTTTAACAGCAGCTGTCACGAAAACAGGATCAATTTCCTCACTGCTGCCCTTCACGCATCTAAACCCCGAGCCTTTAGAAGGGTTTTCGGGATACCAGTGGCCGCGAAACTTCTCTTTCAAACCAATTTCAAGTTCAACGCCAAACAGGTCTACACGCCTTCGGGGCAGTTTGTTGTACAGATACAATATTACAAAATCCAGGGCAGCTGAAATTTCCACGTGCATTGTAAAATCGCAAAAAATCGGTCTTGAAAATACCTATAGAATGATCTTTCTCTCAAGTCTGTAAATGCGCGCACAATCTCTATGTTCTCAGATACGTCGGCTTTTGTTAAAAACTGTTATCTGTTATATCTAATAACTTGATAGTGGAGCGTTATGTTATAAAGTAAGTATTGATGTACCCGACACAGGCTACAGAAATGATCTGTGTACCTTGTAAATCTCTAAGGAGTTTCTGTTTCCGCGTTCCTCCAAGCATGTATCCGCTATAAAGCGGGAAAAGCAGCTCCTAAATTATTGATTATACCGAGTGTGTTTATCGTTTGGCTGATGAATAATTATTGTTTTCCGTATTTCGTGTCCTTGGTGTAGATTTCAATGATGACGCTCTGAAAACAGCAGTTCTGTTACTTCTTGTGTACCTGAAACAAATGTTAAAACTTAGAGATAACAAATTTGTATCAACATTAATGTCATTATTATCAGAACATGAAATTATGTCAGAATTAAGTTCACGAATATTGTTAAATTTAAAGGTAAATAATGAAAAAAAGAAAACGAATACCAGGACTATATCAAGAAAATAGCAGGTGCCACCGTTTATTATTTATTTATTACTATCACTACAGTAACTGGGAGCTACAGCAACTGGGAGCTACAGTAACTGGGAGCTACAGTAACTGGGAGTTATATCAACTGGGTGCTACAGTAACTAGGAGCTACAGTAACTGGGAGCTACATCAACTGGGAAAGGGGTAGGGTTCGATCCCAACCGATGGCTTCCGGGTTCACCCAGCCTTAAATGGGTACCGGATTTCTTTCTGGGAAAGTAAAGCGGCACGGGAGTAATACCGACCACATTACCCCGAAAATCATGGGTCTGTAAAATGTATGGTCACTAACACCATATTCCTTATACGCGACCTGGCGTGACGAGGGTACTAAATTTTTTTACTTTTTACATCAACTGGGAGCTACAGCAACTGGGAGCTACAGTAACAGGGAGCTACAGCAACTGGGAGCTACATCAACTGGGAGCTATAGCAACTGGGAGCTACATCTACTGGGAGCTACATCAACTGTCAGCTACAGCAACTGGGAGCTACAGTAACAGGGAGCTACAGCAAATGGGAGCTACATCAACTGGGAGCTACATCAACTGGGAGCTACATGAATTGCGAGCTTACATCAACTGGGAGCTACAGTAACTGGGAGCTACATCAACTGGGAGCTACATCAACTGCGAGTTACATCAACTGGGAGCTACATCAAATGTGAGCTACAGCAACTGGGAGCTACAGTAACAGGGAGTTACAACAAATGGGAGCTACATCAACTGGGAGCTACATCAACTGCGAGTTACATCAACTGGGAACTACAGTAACTGGGAGCTACAGCAACTGGGAGCTCCATCAACTGGGAGCTACAGTAACTGGGAGTTACATCAACTGGGAGCTACAGTAACTGGGAGCTACAACAACTGGGAGTTACAGCAACTGGGAGCTACATCAACTGGGAGCTACAGTAACTGGGAGCTACAGCAACTGGGAGCTACAGTAACTGGAAGCTACAGCAACTGGGAGCTACAGTAACTGGGAGCTACATCAACTGGGAGCTACATCAACTGGGAGCTATACTAACTGAGAGCTACAGTAACTGGGAGCAACAGCAACTGGGAGCTACGGTAACTCAATTGTTAGTTACAAACAACAGAAGGTCGAGTATGAACCAGATTGACGGCTCCTAGTTCCATCCAGCCTTAAATGAGTACCAGAAAGCAAGACAGCCTGACTTGATAGCGATTACATTACCGACATATCGCTGCTCGCTGCAAAGTGTTGCACTATCACCGTATGTTGCACACCACTTTAGATATTGTTGTTGTTGCGTTCGCTACCTTTCATCTCTGACGAAATCCCTAGAGACTAGGAACTGAATTTTGCGTGTTAATCCATTTTTCCCTGGCAGCCGTGTGCACAGGGGTCCCTCGCCGCATAGGCAGATAACTCCGACTTTAGATATGGAGAGAGGTTTTTTTTATGTCACTACTGTTAGTACAAAAGAGGAAACTTAAAATACATCAGAAAGAAACTAGTACTTTTCCAAGAACATCGTTAGTAGAGGAAAGATTTAATACTTGGTTACAACTGGTAAAACACAGGGAAAGAGATATTGTGGACGACAAAGAGAGAAGATAATAGATAGCTTGGTGTCATGGCACGAAAAGAAGGTAACAGCCGATTTGATACGATGCGCTGTGGACAGAAAATTGTGGAAGGACATGATCGCCTACACCAACCGGTATGACACATGATGATGATGATTAGAGCCAATACTACAACAACATTACTATTACAATACTACTACAACATAACTGTTTAGTGTTGCCAGAACAATATGATACGCATTTGTGAGGTATTAGCGTCATCAGGTTCGAGGTAATGTCATCAGCATCATCATCGAGTGCCGTCTCCGCAACGAAGGTTGGCTACCATGGATCGCCATTCCACTCTGTTTCTTACTTTGATGGTGCAGGTTGTCATAGATTGACTTGTCCATCTTTTTATGTTACTCGTCCATGTTAGTCTTGGTCTGCTTCTGCCTCTTGAATCTTGTATTTTCCCTTCCAATATTACATTTAGTAGGATGTTGTGTCTTTTAACGTGCCCCAAAAATTTCATTTGTCTTGTTCTAATTGTGTTTAGTAGTTCTGTTTTTATTTTTAGTTGTTTTAAAACTTCATCGTTTGTTTTCGTGTCTTTCCATCCAATTCTACCTATTCTTCTATGTATCCACATTTCAAAGGCTTCAATTTTATGTCATATTTCTTGTCTAATGTCCATGTTTCAGCACCATACAGGAATATTGAGAAGATGTAACATTTTGCTATTCTTTTAAAGTAATGTACGGATGCGCAAAAGGACCACATACTGCTATATCTCACACATGTACGTCAAATTGGCGTGAGTAACGTTCGTGCTAGCTGTAATGACAAGACCAAAATCAACAAAGTGGAAACCCATGACACCGGATACCTGCAGCCTGTACAAATTATTCTTCTGGTTTCTTCTTTCTTTCTCTGCTCGCAGTAAACAAAGCAGCCAGCGGGGAGTTCCACGTGTGGTGTCTTGTGGGACAACAACAACAGTTCCTCCATAATACAAGGCTTGTAGCCATGCTCCGTAGTGTGCCCTACGCCTGGTCTACACTATTCACCCTCCATTTTCTCATTCCCTACATCAGGTTATCCTTGTTTTGCCTAACTTTCACGTTCCCTCAGAATTTGCGGTATGACAGTTCTTGTGAACATTTCTGCATCTGCTCGAAATACCTGTTCTATGTTGTTTTTATTACATTGTGTATCCTGTAAATATACAAATTATGTTTTAATAAAAACACGCACAAAGTGTAAAACAAGCTAAATTGAGCATGTCTATCATCAACGGAAAATACTATTAATGTGACATGGTAATCACCATCATAATCTATACCAGTTGTGTAGGCGACCGTGTCGTTCCAAAATTCCCAATCCTCAGTGCACCGTTTCAGTTCAGTTGCAAAACTATTCATCGGTTCACGCCACTGGGCTATCTAGTATCGTCTCTCTTTATTGTTCGCGATTTTTCTTTTCTTTTAATTTGCCAGTTGTAACCAAGTATTCCAGTTTATCAACTATTCATGACCGTGCCCGAAAAAATGTAGATTGTTTTTGATATTTTAGTTCTCTTTTAGTGTTGGCCTTTTTGAGAATGCTCTTATTGGTCAATTTTGACTGTCAAAGAATGTCTAAACATTCCTCTGAGGAAACCCCTTCAGAAATAATGGATCAATGGCCTCTAATTGTCTTTTCAATTGTTTGTCTACAGTTCATGGTTTATTTCCAAATGTTAGAATTGCCTTCCCTCCCCCCCCCAAAAAAAAAAAAAAAAAAAAAAATTGCCTAGCACCGATGACCTCTTTTTCCCACGTGACACAGACTTGCTGACGATGTTTTTCATGTTCACTTTGAGGAAATTATATTAGAACACTATGCTTCAAATCGTTACAAGTGTTCCCCCGACTCTGGTGAGCTAGAATGTCACTCTCTGTTGATTTGGTAGAATGGTATTAGTCCTCATTCTAATCAATAACCAAGGGCATATGTACAGCTTATGTGGTTACTAATAAATAAATAAGACGAACGACAGGAAACAACCTAAGCGATAAGATCAGAAATAAAGAACTGAGAAAAAAAGCTAGGAATAATTCCCGCCAAAGAATAACTAAAAATACAATAGATAAAATGGTTTGGCCATGTGATAAAACACAAATACCAAAACACAACACAACGAGCCATGAATAAACGTTGCGATAACAAGACACTCGAGGGCAGACCACGAAAAGATGAATTGTTGGAATATTAAAACCACTATGAAACATAACAGCAGTAGAAGCCAACAGAAGAGCAAATGACAGCAAATTATATCTCCCCTCTACGCTGAAAAGTAAATGATGAAGGAAAGAAGAAGGAGAAATACATAAAAGAAATATAATGGGGGAAAAAAACGTTTTTATTTAAAAGAAAAATATACAGGCACCAAAGCAAATAACATCAAAAAATAAAACTGCGAATTAAAAAAAATGTTTGATCAAATCAACATTCTTGTATAATGACGAAATGAAGACATAAATAAAACAGAAAAGATAATTGAAGCTCTTGGGGAGGGGAGTGCAGCGAAGAATCACACAATGAAGTTCTGAAAATGAAAAAAAGAACGACTAACGCAAATTGAAGAAGACATAATACATTTCCTGAACACTTAGAGATACAAAAATCTAATGAAAGTCATTTTTGCGGGGAAACAAAAAAATCACCATCATAATCTATACCTGTTGTGTAGGCGATCATGTCCTTCCATAATCTTCTATTTACAGTGCATCGTATCAGTTCTGTTGTGGACTATTTTACTGTCCATGAACTGGGAACATCTAGGGATTTCTAGAAACACATGAGAGAGTGCCCCATCAATGCTTGAGACAGTAAAAGAATGCTCTTTTGTAGCCAAGCTTGGAAGCGGAGGCGGCACAACATGATGATAATCAGTAATCATTCAAACCGCCTTACACCAAAAGACCAAATCTGTGGTCACACATTTTCAGAGATTGGGTGAAATTCAAATCAGTTTGGGTCCGAGAGTTAGGAATTGAATCAAAACCCATTTCGTTGCCGTGGCTTTCATTTATCAAGGAGAAAACATGGCATTTGTAACCCATCCCAGTGACTGTTAGCGTCCTACGCCAGTTAAACATAGTGCGTAATTGGGCCCCATTAATACGCAGAACCAGTGAAGCCAGTAATTACGCTATGCGTCATAATG
This sequence comes from Megaustenia siamemsis, assembly GCA_032433765.1. Taxonomy (NCBI): domain Eukaryota; kingdom Metazoa; phylum Mollusca; class Gastropoda; order Stylommatophora; family Ariophantidae; genus Megaustenia; species Megaustenia siamemsis. The sequence goes on along the minus strand of JAVIAB010000117.1, from coordinate 52,162,747 downwards.
TCGCAAAATTGGACCAAGTGCGGGTAATTTTCATAAACTCATTGGAATAGAAAAAAAAAAAAATGCCAGCTTGCACGCTGCACAGCTGTTTGTTTTTTTATATCTTAGTTGCGCTGCTCATATTGTCATATAAAAACTATAACCGGCAAATTCTTTTTTCTCTTAATTAAAATTGATTTATAAGTAGCTATAGTTTAAATATGAATAATATTGATGATGTAGGTGGTCGGGGTAGGTGGGGTAGTCTTGATGTACGACGTCGGTCTCTAAACAGAACGGAGCCGGGTTCAATTATCAAAGGCCAAATCCGGTTGTTTTTTTTTTCACTGGAGAAAATTAAACTTTGTTCCTTCGTGACTTTAGCCTCCCCTGATCTCTTGGGTAGTGAGATCCGATATCTAGCCCTCTCGAATAACGGCAATAAAGAGGAGGTCCCGTGTGCACTCGCGCACGTTAAAAAACCCTTGGAAGTTATATTTGAAGAGAGTAGGCCATACATTTAGCCGCTGCGCAGGCAAAAATGTCAGTAAAAAATGTACCCAAACCGTGGTTCCCAGACATTACTACGGAGTTCGTGCGGGTACGGGTTCTCCTTGTATTTTCTCGAGGATCGCAAAAGGGATGCCGGAGCACCTCTAGATTTATCCTGTGTGCAGTGATGGACCTAACAACAGCAACAACAATATTGATAATGGCAAATGAAATATTTCGTAAACTAAAGTGTCAAATGTATTAATATTTAGAGTCATCAGTAGCTGGACACTGCGAGACTTACTGAGGAGGGGATCTCAGCATCTATGGACATGTTCGGAGTGCAATGATGATGTGCCGCAAATAACTCAATCACTCAATCACTCAATATTTCAGAAGTATTTTTCTTTTTTATTAGACATTCTACTAAAATATGAGTACCACTAACACCAATATTATTATGATAAAGAGTTCACGTTTAGCGCCCACCTCCCACTATCAGGGTTACGTGAAGCCAATGGAGCAGATGGTGGATGATGTTGTGGGTGCAGCCGACAAGTAGTGCCGGTTATGGTCCCGACTCCGTGATGGCAGGCAGAGGATCTCAGATGTATAGACAATGGCTGCGATCTGCGACTAGTATTGTCACTGCCAAGAAGGAAAGGAGCGACAAACTACCTTCTTATATTGCCAAGTAAAATTATGCCAAAATACAATTTAATATCTACAGCTAACGACGTTAATGGGACTCCACGTTGTAAATGCCACGTTGAAAACGAATGTGTTGGTGTGAAAGGCGCTAATTAAATAATAACACATCGGCTACAATCCAACGTCCTTTTGCGTATGGGCAATGAAGAGAAAGTTCCTATAGTAAAAGTAAAAAAAGTAAAGTACCCCCGTCACGCCAAGTGGCGTATAGGGATAATATGGTGTTAGTGACCCTATATTTTACAGACCTTCAGCACATGATTTTTTGGGGTAATGTGGTCGGTATAACGCCCGTGCTGCTTTACTTTCCCAGAAAAAAATCCGGTACTCATTTAAGGCTGGGTGAACCCGGAAGCCGTCGATTGGGATCAAACCCTATCGCTTGTCCTTTGTAGTCCAGTTCACTAACCACTGAGCTATCGCGGCTCCCAAGTTCCTATAGTGGTCGATTACAAACAAACAAAAAACGTCATTTTTGTTTTGTATTCCAAATTTGAACCACTCTTTCAAAGAAAGAAATGTATAAAATGCGGAGAATGTACTGACTTCATGCAACTTTTACGCACAAAACATACTAAGTTGTCTATATTATCGCTAAAGTGTATATTTTGACGTTAAAACAGTCGATGTCCAATTCTGTTTATCGAGTACTCAGTGTTGCTCTCGTAATGTTGATAAATTGTTTGTTAAAACACTTTCACTCTGAGATGCGACTCGGGTTCAGAAAACTCATGGCTACACGTAATTGTTATCAGGCGGATACTGATGCTGTAAGGGACTAATTATGTTTACTGCACGCTAGGCTCGAATCATGAGACTGAATGTTATTTACAAACTTATCTTCTTTTCTGAGAATGTGTATAGAATACCCTCTCTCTTTCTCTTTCTCTCTCTCTCTCCGCACACATATAGACAGACAGATAGAGGACATGTAGACAGATATACAGAGAACGAACAGATAGAGAGGCATACAGATAAGACAACTAGATAGATAGATAGATAGATAGATAGATAGATAGATAGATAGATAGATAGATAGATAGATAGATAGATAGATAGATAGATAGATAGATAGATAGATAGATAGATAGATAGATAGATAGATAGATAGATAGATAGATAGATAGATAGATAGATAGATAGATAGATAGATAGATAGATAGATAGATAGATAGATAGATAGATAGATAGATAGATAGATAGATAGATAGATAGATAGATAGATAGATAGATAGGTAGGTAGGTAGGTAGGTAGGTAGGTAGGTAGGTAGGTACACAGACAGACAGACAGACAGACAGACAGACAGACAGACAGACAGACAGACAGATAGATAGATAGATAGATAGATAGATAGATAGATAGATAGATAGATAGATAGATAGATAGATAGATAGATAGATAGATAGATAGATAGATAGATAGATAGATAGATAGATAGATAGATAGATAGATAGATAGATAGATAGATAGATAGATAGATAGATAGATAGATAGACATACGGACGGGAGGACGGACGGACAGACGGACGGATTGATGGATGGATAGGTGAGTGAATGGATGGATGGATGTTTGGATGGATGTTTGGATGGATGGATATTAAGAAAAAATGAGTTCCGATGAATGAAAAATAAAGTACGCAACGAAAATTGGAGAAAGAAAATAGTTCCCTCAGTAATTGGTGTGGGGACAGTTCATGCAAGTTTCAGATCCAATGGGATGAACAATGTTCAACCTCTACATAGAACCCTAGGTAATTAATTAAAAAAATCTCTGCTCTTGGTTTAACGGCTCGACCACGGTGACACTGACACAGAAATAACAAAAAAGGTACTATTGAGGTGATTTTTTTTTCTTTGTCATACAGATCCAGACTTGACACATGGAAGTATATCATAGACAATCAAGGAACAGACATTAAAACTGGTTGAAACTACAATAATGTAATTTTACAGAAGAGTGTTGAGAACACACGGGGCAGCTAATTGTGTGCATAAAATTGTTTTCCTGCTGCCGACATCTGCTCGGGTTTCACCCAAACTATATAAATGGGTACCACAGTTTGGTCCTTGGAATTAGGTCAGCATCGTGTTATACTGACCATATCAATCATGATCGCGCTAACGATCATGTTAAAATATCGAACACCATCACCATGAAGTACCATGCCTCCTGACGTAGGTGATCTTGAACCTTCACAAATGTTGATCTCGACAGTTATTTATCATTTCTGTTGTTGACCTTCTGCCAAGCCATACTCTTTGTTCACATAGCCTCCACAAATATAATTTTATGGGAAATAAAAGCGGCCTGGCGTGATACCGACTGAACTATCCAACAGTGTGCCATGGTCATAGAAAAATATGGTTACTAACACAGTGTACCCCATACTCCTAGCAAGGCAGGTAAGAGAACCTTTTAAAAGGGACAAGCATCACCAAATTATACTTAATGATACCATTTACTGGAGCCGCGATAGCTCAGTGGTTAGTGAACTGGACTACAAAGGACAAGCAGTAGGGTTTGATCCCAATCGACGGCTTCCGGATTCACCCAGCCTTAAATGGGTACCGGATTTTTTTCTGGGAAATTAAAGCAGCACGGGCGTAATACCGACCACATTACCCCAAAAATCATGTGCTGAAGGTCTGTAAAATATAGGGTCACTAACACCATATTCCTATACGCCACTTGGCGTGACGGGGGTACTAACTAACTAACTATTGACATTTACTGATATAGAAACCTAGTATTGAAGTACAAGTTCAGTAAAAACCTGGAATTGTGAAAAGCTCAACTTGCCACGAATCATTGTGAGTCGAAGAGTTGCGCAAGCATCAACTCGTGGCGTTTAGTAAGTTCGTTCAAATCAAAAGAAAATAAATCAATATTTTAATGTTCCAGCTTTGCTGGTGAAATAAGACTATACCAACCAACATTTCGACTGCAATGATATTCAATGGGAAACAAACACAAACTAAACTGAACACGTGTTCTTAAAATCCAAGAAAGGTTAACATTCAAAACAATAATAGGCTAGTGTTTAAGGAATGTATCGTTAATCAAAAACAGAAAACACGACGTCACAAGAAAGAGGTGATTCGTTACGTATTAGTGGTTCTAAAATTAGAGGCAGGGGGTAAAAATAAAAATAAAAAAGCAACAAAGATAGATTTTGAAGGAGAAGAAGAGAAGAAATGATGGTTGATCACATCTACTGCAAGGCTGAGATTTTTTTTTTTTAATGATCTTCAGCAATCAGCTATTGCTATGCATTTAGACCAACCTGGGTCACGAACAAGATGGTGGTGTGTTTGAGGTCATCACCGGTTCCCCATAGCTTGTCATGTAAGGTTGTTTCTGTGGGTCATTTTTGTGTTCTTAGGATGTGTAGAATGCTGCAGTCCTGTAGTGTATGCTATGGAGTATATATGGCTGCTGTGGAGTCTATTTGGCTGTCTGGAGTCTATTTAGCTGCTATGGAGTCTATTTGGCTGCTCTGGAGTCTATTTGACTGCTATGGAGTCTATTTGGCTGCTCTGGAGTCTATTTGGCTGCTCTGGAGTCTATTTGACTGCTATGGAGTCTATTTGGCTGCTCTGGAGCCTATTTGGCTGCTCTGGAGTCTATTTGGCTGCTATGGAGTCTATTTGGCTGCTCTGGAGTCTATTTGGCTGCTCTGGAGTCTATTTGATTGCTATGGAGTCTATTTGGCTGCTGTGGAGTCTATTTGGCTGCTGTGGAGATTATTTGACTGTCTGGAGTCTATTTGGCTGCTGTGGAGTCTATTTGGCTGTCTGGAGTCTATTTGGCTGCTGTGGAGTCTATTTGGCTGCTGTGGAGTCTATTTGGCTGCTCTGGAGTCTATTTGGCTGCTGTGGAGTCTATTTGGCTGTCTGGAGTCTATTTGGCTGCTGTGGAGTCTATTTGACTGTCTGGAGTCTATTTGGCTGTCTGGAGTCTATTTGGCTGTCTGGAGTCTATTTGGCTGCTGTGGAGTCTATTTGGCTGTCTGGAGTCTATTTGGCTGTCTGGAGTCTATTTGGCTGTCTGGAGTCTATTTGGCTGTCTGGAGTCTATTTGGCTGCTGTGGAGTCTATTTGGCTGTCTGGAGTCTATTTGGCTGTCTGGAGTCTATTTGGCTGTCTGGAGTCTATTTGGCTGCTGTGGAGTCTATTTGGCTGTCTGGAGTCTATTTGGCTGCTGTGGAGTCTATTTGGCTGCTGTGGAGTCTATTTGGCTGCCTGGAGTCTATTTGGCTGCTGTGGAGTCTATTTGACTGTCTGGAGTCTATTTGGCTGCTGTGGAGTCTATTTGACTGCTCTGGAGTCTATTTGGCTGTCTGGAGTCTATTTGACTGTCTGGAGTCTATTTGACTGCTATGGAGTCTATTTGGCTGTCTGGAGTATATTTGGCTGCTGTGGAGTCTATTTGGCTGTTGTGGAGTCTATTTGGCTGCTGTGGAGTCTATTTGGCTGTCTGGAGTATATTTGGCTGCTCAGGAGTCTATTTGGCTGCTGTGGAGTCTATTTGGCTGCTGTGGAGTCTATTTGGCTGTCTGGAGTATATTTGGCTGCTGTGGAATCTATTTGGCTGTTGTGGAGTCTATTTGACTGCTATGGAGTCTATTTGGCTGTCTGGAGTATATTTGGCTGCTCTGGAGTCTATTTGGCTGCTGTGGAGTCTATTTGGCTGCTGTGGAGTCTATTTGGCTGTCTGGAGTCTATTTGGCTGCTGTGGAGTCTATTTGGCTGTCTGGAGTCTATTTGGCTGCTGTGGAGTCTATTTGACTGTCTGGAGTCTATTTGACTGCTGTGGAGTCTATTTGACTGCTGTGGAGTCTATTTTGCTGTCTGGAGTCTATTTGACTGCTATGGAGACTATTTGGCTGTCTGGAGTATATTTGGCTGCTGTGGAGTCTATTTGACTGCTGTGGAGTCTATTTGGCTGCTCTGGAGTCTATTTGACTGCTGTGGAGTCTATTTGACTGCAGTGACATCTATTTGGCTGTCTGGAGTATATTTGGCTGCTGTGGAGTCTATTTGGCTGCTCTGGAGTCTATTTGGCTGCTGTGGAGTCTATTTGGCTGTCTGGAGTCTATTTGGCTGCTCTGGAGTCTATTTGGCTGCTGTGGAGTCTATTTGGCTGCTGTGGAGTCTATTTGGCTGCTCTGGAGTCTATTTGGGTGCTGTGGAGTATATTTGGCTGCTGTGAAGTCTATTTGGCTGTCTGGAGTCTATTTGGCTGCTGTGGAGAATATTTGGCTGCTGTGGAGTCTATTTGGCTGTCTGGAGTCTATTTGGCTGCTGTGGAGTACATTTGGCTGCTGTGGAGTCTATTTGGCTGCTCTGGAGTCTATTTGGCTGCTATGGAGTCTATTTGGCTGCTCTGGAGTCTATTTGGCAGCTCTGGAGTCTATTTCATTGCTATGGAGTCTATTTGACTGCTATGGAGTCTATTTGGCTGCTCTGGAGTCTATTTGGCTGCTGTGGAGTCTATTTGGCTGTATGGAATCTATTTGGCTGCTGTGGAGTCTATTTGGCTGCTGCGGAGTCTATTTGGCTGTCTGGAGTCTATTTGGCTGCTGTGGAGTCTATTTGGCTGTCTGGAGTCTATTTGGCTGCTGTGGAGTCTATTTGGCTGCTGTGGAGTCTATTTGGCTGCTCTGGAGTCTATTTGGCTGTCTGGAGTCTATTTGACTGCTATGGAGTCTATTTGGCTGCTCTGGAGTCTATTTGGCTGCTGTGGAGTCTATTTGGCTGTCTGGAGTCTATTTGGCTGCTGTGGAGTCTATTTGGCTGCTGTGGAGACTATTTTGCTGTCTGGAGTCTATTTGGCTGCTGTGGAGTCTATTTGCATGTCTGGAGTCTATTTGGCTGCTCTGGAGTCTATTTGGCTGCTGTGGAGTCTATTTGGCTGTCTGGAGTCTATTTGGCTGCTGTGGAGTCTATTTGACTGTCTGGAGTTTATTTGGCTGTCTGGAGTCTATTTGGCTGTCTGGAGTCTATTTGGCTGCTGTGGAGTCTATTTGGCTGTCTGGAGTCTATTTGGCTGTCTGGAGTCTATTTGGCTTTCTGGAGTCTATTTGGCTGTCTGGAGTCTATTTGGCTGCTGTGGAGTCTATTTGGCTGTCTGGAGTCTATTTGGCTGTCTGGAGTCTATTTGGCTGTCTGGAGTCTATTTGGCTGCTGTGGAGTCTATTTGGCTGTCTGGAGTCTATTTGGCTGCTGTGGAGTCTATTTGGCTGCTGTGGAGTCTATTTGGCTGTCTGGAGTCTATTTGGCTGCTGTGGAGTCTATTTGACTATCTGGAGTCTATTTGGCTTCTGTGGAGTCTATTTGACTGTCTGGAGTCTATTTGACTGTCTGGAGTCTATTTGACTGCTATGGAGTCTATTTGGCTGTCTGGAGTATATTTGGCTGCTGTGGAGTCTATTTGGCTGTTGTGGAGTCTATTTGGCTGCTGTGGAGTCTATTTGGCTGTCTGGAGTATATTTGGCTGCTCTGGAGTCTATTTGGCTGCTGTGGAGTATATTTGGCTGCTGTGGAGTCTATTTGGCTGTCTGGAGTATATTTGGCTGCTGTGGAGTCTATTTGGCTGTTGTGGAGTCTATTTGACTGCTATGGAGTCTATTTGGCTGCCTGGAGTATATTTGGCTGCTCTGGAGTCTATTTGGCTGCTGTGGTGTCTATTTGGCTGCTGTGGAGTCTATTTGGCTGTCTGGAGTCTATTTGGCTGCTGTGGAGTCTATTTGGCTGTCTGGAGTCTATTTGGCTGCTGTGGAGTCTATTTGACTGTCTGGAGTCTATTTGACTGCTGTGGAGTCTATTTGACTGCTGTGGAGTCTATTTGGCTGTCTGGAGTCTATTTGTCTGCTATGGAGACTATTTGGCTGTCTGGAGTATATTTGGCTGCTGTGGAGTCTATTTGACTGCTGTGGAGTCTATTTGGCTGCTCTGGAGTCTATTTGACTGCTGTGGAGTCTATTTGACTGCAGTGGAGTCTATTTGGCTGTCTGGAGTATATTTGGCTGCTGTGGAGTCTATTTGGCTGCTCTGGAGTCTATTTGTCTGCTGTGGAGTCTATTTGGCTGCTGTGGAGTCTATTTGGCTGTCTGGAGTTCTATTTGGCTGCTCTGGAGTCTATTTGGCTGCTGTTGAGTCTATTTGGCTGCTCTGGAGTCTATTTGGCTGCTGTGGAGTCTATTTGGCTGCTGTGGAGTCTATTTGGCTGCTCTGGAGTCTATTTGGCTGCTGTGGAGTATATTTGGCTGCTGTGGAGTCTATTTGGCTGTCTGGAGTCTATTTGGCTGCTGTGGAGTCTATTTGGCTGCTCTGGAGTCTATCTGGCTGCTGTGGAGTCTATTTGGCTGCTGTGGAGTCTATTTGGCTGCTCTGGAGTCTATTTGGCTGCTGTGGAGTCTATTTGGCTGCTGTGGAGTCTATTTGGCTGCTCTGGAGTCTATTTGGCTGCTCTGGAGTCTATTTGGCTGCTCTGGAGTCTATTTGGCTGCTCTGGATTCTATTTGGCTGCTGTGGAGTCTATTTGGCTGCTCTGGAGTCTATTTGGCTGCTGTGGAGTCTATTTGGCTGCTCTGGAGTCTATTGGGCTGCTCTGGAGTCTATTTGGCTGCTGTGGAGTCTATTTGGCTGTCTGGAGTCTATTTGGCTGCTCTGGAGTCTATTTGGCTGCTCTGGAGTCTATTTGGCTGCTGTGGAGTCTATTTGGCTGCTCTGGATTCTATTGGGCTGCTCTGGAGTCTATTTGGCTGCTGTGGAGTCTATTTGGCTGCTGTGGAGTCTATTTGGCTGCTCTGGAGTCTATTTGACTGCTCTGGAGTCTATTTGGCTGCTCTGGAGTCTATTTGGCTGTTCTGGAGTCTATTTGGCTGCTCTGGAGTCTATTTGGCTGTCTGGAGTATATTTGACTGCTATGGAGTCTATTTGGCTGCTGTGGAGTCTATTTGACTGCTGTGGAGTCTATTTGGCTGCTGTGGAGTCTATTTGGCTGCTATGGAGTCTATTTGGCTGCTATGGAGTCTATTTGGCTGCTTTGGAGTCTATTTGGCTGCTCTGGAGTCTATTTGGCTGCTTTGGAATCTATTTGGCTGTTCTGGAGTCTATTTGGCTGCTCTGGAGTCTATTTGACTGCTCTGGAGTCTATTTGGCTGCTCTGGAGTCTATTTGACTGCTCTGGAGTCTATTTGGCTGCTTTGGAGTCTATTTGACTGCTCTGGAGTCTATTTGGCTGCTCTGGAGTCTATTTGACTGCTCTGGAGTCTATTCGGCTGCTTTGGAGTCTATTTGACTGCTCTGGAGTCTATTTGGCTGCTTTGGAGTCTATTTGACTGCTCTGGAGTCTATTTGACTGCTCTGGGGTCTATTTGGCTGCTCTGGAGTCTATTTGACTGCTCTGGAGTCTATTTGGCTGCTCTGGAGTCTATTTGGCTGCTTTGGAGTCTATTTGGCTGCTCTGGAGTCTATGTGGCTGCTCTGGAGTCACATGTATCTAGTTACTAAGTCCTACCTTGTGTAGATGTGCTCTGAGGCCACAATGACATGTTTTTTTTAATTACGTTCCTGTTTTAACTCGGCTGTGAACAGTTGTATTTGATTTCGTTCTTATTCATCATTACCATCATCATCGACACCAACATCATCATCGACACCAACATCATCATCACCACCAACATCATCATCGACACGAACATTATCATCGACACGAACATTATTATATTTCCGTGAAACATCCCAATATACCTCGTCGTAAATGCCTATACTCGGCGAGCTTCTCAATCTCAGTGAGGGAATCCATGCATACTCCCTTGCCGATCTTATCAGTTTTCTTTTCGGCTACAGTTTTTTCTTCCCTGCTGTTTCCCATTTAAAGACGTACCTTGTATCCAATATTTATTTTTTTTTTCATGCTCTTTACAAGAATATTATTTGAGATTTCTCAACTTTTAGTTTAAGAAAGGAACTATTTCTGATCTCGTAATTATTTCTATACCTCCCTCTTTTCTCTCTTTCTCTCTCCATCACAAACAAACAAAAACAAGCGAATATCCACACTGATTTTCTTAACAGTCACCCTATAAATTCACTACCCCAACACCACACTTTAATCAGCACTCTTGCATATATCCACATATAACACCGTGTGACTTCATACAAACACAAGCACAGTAGCATACATACTCATATTACGAAGTCCGACAAAATTATCCTGACAGACAGACTATCATATCAATCTATTGAATGCAATGTGTGGTCTTAACTTCGATTTTCTGTCTAAGGGTAACTTTACAAGAATAAATGAGTTCAGACATTGACGTCATTTTTCTAGTATTATAAATATAAGTTATTTTCCATTTTTTACTACATTTTTTAATAGAACTCATGTTTCTCCCATTATGACTTCTATCTATTAAACAACTTCTTATTCCATTTCTCTCAATCAAACTACTATTTCTTCCACTATGATTTCTTGTTATCAAACTCTAATTTCTTTCAATATGATTTTTTTTTAAAGTTCGGTTTCTTCCCCTTTGGTTTCTTGCAACCATGGATAATTTTAACACTCAGTTTTCTCCAATAAATGAATTTGTCCCTTCATGACTTCACTCTCTCTTTCTATTTTTCGAATTCTCCATCTTTCTTAAGGTTAACTCTTATCAATCCAATAATTTCTTTTCACCGGATGACGCAATTTCCAAATTAATTTCTCACTAATTAACAAATCTTCCCCTCTCATGATGTCTCTCTTTCAAATTAATGATTTACTTGAAATAATTTTTTGTTGTTGCATTCAATTGCTTTTTCCTGATTTATCTTAAAAAAAGACTCTTCTGCTATATTGTGCATAATGAAATACTTTTGTTTCCAATACCTGTTTCCTCTTCCTCTTCTACTTCTTTTCTCTTTTCACTGATACCTAAAAGGTGTCGTGGTTTATATCATTTGTCATCTTGAGCTACTCGAACTGTCTGAATTAGTGATTTTCCTTTGTTGTTACATGTATCTATCACTGCATCTATCCATCTTCTTCTTTTCTCTTTTCACTGATACCTAAAAGGTGTCGTGGTTTATATCATTTGTCGTTCTTGTGCTGCTCGAATTGTCTGAATTAGTGATTTTCCTTTGTTGTTACATGTCTCTGTCACTGCATCTATCCATCTTCTTCTGGGTCTTCCTCTTGGTCTTTTTTCATGCATTCTAGAGAAGAACGCCTTTGATGGTGATTGGTGAGGATTCATTCTGACCAGGTGGCCAAACCATTTAAGTTGTTGTTGTTCTATATATTCTTGGCAGGGTTTTGTTCCTACTATTTTTCTTATGGTTTCATTTGGTATTCTATCTCTTCTTGTGTTGTTTGTTACTTTTCTCAAGCATCGCATCTCACATGTATTTATCTTTCTTAATTGTGATTTAGAAAGGGTCCATGTTTGACTTTCATAGCACAAAGTTGGTATGAAAATGCTATTTATCATTTGTTGTTTAGCTGGCATAGAAATGTTTGGATGTCTTAGAAATGGTGAAAGCTGGTATGTGACAGCATTTGCATTTTGTATGCTCATGTCAATTTCTCTGTCTAGTTTTCCATCTTCTGTGAACATTGTGCCCAAATACTTGAATTCCTCTACTTGTTTTATGTCTTTATCTTTGATAATACCTCTTTACAGTTCATTATAATCATCATGTTTCATACCGGTTGGTGTAGGCGATCATGTCCTTCAATAATTTTCTATCTTCAGTGCATCGTATCAATTCTGCTGTTGACAGTTTTCCATGCCATAACACCAAGCTATCTAGTATTTTATCTCTTTGTCGTCCACGATCTCTCTTTCCTTGTATTTTGACAACTGCAATCAAGTATTTTAACTTTACTATTCCCTTGATGTACCCAAAAAATGTTGATTGTTTCTTTCTGATGTTTTTTAGGAGCTCCCTATATAATCAGTGCAATCTTACATAAATCTGGGCAGTAATATAGATAAAGAGGGAGGAACAGAAAATTATACCAAAATAAGGATATATAAAAAGCAAGAGGAGCATTTGTTACACTGACAAACATATGGAAGTCAAAGAAATTAGGTTAAATACTAAAATACAAATTTTCAACACCAATGTTAATCAGTCTTATTATATGGCTGTGAAACATGGAGAAAAACAACAACAATGACGATCATGAAGATAAAGACTTTCATTAATGGATACCTACGCAGAATAAAAGGATGGAAATGGCAGGACAAAATCACTGACATAGAATTATGGAAATGTACCAGTCAAAAACCAGTGGATAAAAGAGATACAGCGAAGACAATGGCGCTGGATAGGAAACACACTGCGAAGCCACATGAGAGTATTACACCAAAGGTCTTTTTGGAATCCCCAGGGGAAAAGACAAAGGGGAAGACGAAGGAATTCTTGGAGAAGACAGATAGAAGCAGAGATGAAGACGATGGGGAAGACATGGAATGATCTTAAAAGAATGGCAAGAAATAGAACGGCTTTGAAAATGTTTGTTGAAGACCTATGCTCCACAGGGAGCTGAAAGGTACAAGAACCAAGCATTTTAACTTTCCTCTTAGAAAGAATAATTGTATGTGGAGACTTTAACAGCCATTCACAGAGCTGGGGCTATGAAGATATGGACAAGAGAGGTGAAGAACTTGAAAATTGGCAGGATGACAATGGGCTTATACTATTAAACCAGGCAACAGATCCACCAACATTCTATTCCAGATCATGGCATACCACATCTACACCAGACCTTGCTTTCCATTCACCAGACCTGGATTGGAATATCACACGTATTGTTGGGAAACAACTTGGAGGCAGCGACCACCGACCTGTCTTTTTAGTGGTGCAAAATGAGGCCGTCAGGGAGAGCAGCACTCTCTCCAGATGGAATTACAAAAAGGCAGACTGGAAAATGTATCAACATTACACCAGTGTACTGACTAAAGATCTAAATACAGACAGAGACATCAACAAAATAGTTGATGAATTCAGTAGACTAATAATACAAGCTGCCAGTGAAACAATACCCAGAGGGGCACGGAAACACTACAAACCATACTGGAATAGTGAACTAGAGCAACTGCACAATGACATGGAAACATCTCGAAAACAAGCAGAAAATAACCCCTGCCAGGAACACCACAATAACTATCAGCATGCTAAAGCCAAATTTCAATGGGCTAAACTACAAGCCAGACGGAGAAGTTGGAAAGAGAAAACAGAGTACATGAATCTAGAACGAGACACAAGAAAAGTGTGGAAGCTTGTAAAACAGCTGAATGATGAGGGTACAGAAGGGAACACAAAAATTACACTGAAGAAGGATGGAAACATTCTAACAGGTAAACATGCAGCAAATCACTTTGCAGACTCCTTTGCAAATGACAACAATATTGAAATTAGCCTAGAGAAACGTCAAGAGACCCGTCTAAAACAACAAAATGCAAGACAAGAAGAGACTGCACATGAAGTCATGGAAATACCCATTACACAAAGAGAGCTAGAGCTGGCAATATCCAAATTAAAAATGAAAAGTCACCAGGTAGTGATGGAGTGTCTAATGAAATGATTAAGAACTTGGGAACTGCAGCTAAAGCAAAACTACTGCAGATCTACAACATTTGCTGGATCACAGGTAAAGTGCCACAGGCATGGAGAGAAGCAATTATGATACCATTACTAAAGCCAGGAAAAGATGGTTCAATGACATCCAGCTATAGACCAATCAGCCTTACAAGCTGTTTGTGTAAAACAATGGAACGTATAATCAATCTCAGACTGCAGTGGTACCTGGAAAGTGAAAATCTCCTTGTCCCACAACAAGCAGGCTTTAGACAGTGTTACTCTACCGAAGATCAGGCAACCTATCTTTCCCAGGAAATTGAGGATGCGTTTCAAGAAAAGAAACTGGTACTAGCAGCATGGATAGACCTAAAGAAAGCATTTGATAAGGTATGGAAGGAAGGGCTTTTGAAGAAACTGAGAAATTATGGAGTAAATGGCAGGATGTACAAATGGGTCAAAGCATACCTGCATAACAGGAGAGCCAGAGTGCAACTGGATGGTCTTAAGAGTAAGAAGGTCTTACTGCGCCAGGGCGTTCCACAGGGAGGGGTACTATCTCCAACACTTTTTCTGATCTACATCAATGACCTAGTTACTGAACTACCACATGGTATCAAAGTGGCAATGTATGCAGATGACTTGGTAATGTGGTGCACAGAGGAGTATGCAACAGTGGCCTCCAAATTGTTACAAAGAGCTATGAATGCACTGAATTCATGGACAAATAGATGGTGTATCAGCATCAATACAGACAAATGCAGTACTACACTTTTCACTCTTTCCCCAAAACAAAAAGCAGGAGCCATCTATATAAACAATGAGCCTGTGAAAGAAGACATACAGGCTACGTATCTCGGAGTTACATTTGATAACAAACTATCTTGGAAACAGCAGATAAATAAGGCAACCCAAAAAGCAAGGAGAAAATTGGCTATTCTAAGAAAGCTGTGTGGAACTACGTGGGGTGCGAGTGGGAAAATACTCAGTAAAGTTTACCAACAGAGTATACGCCCACATTTAGAATATGGATCATCTGCATGGTGTTCAGCATCAAACACCACACTTCAAGAACTGGATAAAGTACAAAACCAGGCACTTAGGGTCATCACAGGAGCAATGAAATCAACACCAATATTAGAGATGGAGAAATTGTGGAGGATACCAGCACTGAGAGAACGGAGGGACACAAAGGTGCTGATACAGGCAGAAAAATTTGCTTGCATGCCGAGACATCCAATGAAGGACCGATTCCAAAATCTTGCATTGGGACGACTTAAGAGAAGCAGTTTTATCCACCAAGCCAAGCGTATTAGTAGACAAACACCAGACATGCCAAGAGCTGTTAACCCCCTACTGCCCATACCAGAACAGACTCCCTGGACAGAGGAATCTGGATTATCAGTTCAAATACGGACAGAAGTGAAAGGAATAGTTGATAAAGAGGAACAGAATAGTCTACAGCGAAAAACAATAACTCTCAGTTTCCTGGATGAAGAATACCCACAAGACCTATGGATTCGTGTGTATACAGATGGATCAGCACAGAATGCAGTAAAAAATGGGGGAGCAGGTGCATATATAGAATACCCAAATAACACTAGGGATATGAATAAAATAGCAACAGGGAAATATTGTCACAATTATGATGCAGAAATACAAGCAATAAAGTTAGCAATAGAAAAACTGCTGAACATTAATCTTAGCCCGCAGCCTGTAGTGTTTTTGACAGATGCAAGATCAGTACTCCAGGCACTACAATCCAGAAAATTACCACATCTGCAGACCTTATTGACTGAACTCTGCAAGCACCACAGGGTTGCCCTGCAGTGGATCCCATCTCACTGTGGAATACCAGGAAATGAGAAAGCAGATCAGTTGGCAAAGGAAGGTTCAACAGGCACACAACTAGATACACCTGTTACATACCATCATAAGAAACAGATAATCAAATCAATCAGAGGACCACAAGCCCCAAATCAGGATGCCTTTTATAATATGAATAGATATGAACAAGTTATCATTATACGTCTCAGAACAGGACACAATCGACTCCATAGTCACATGTATACAAAATTCAAGATCGGCACCTCAACTACTTGTACATGTGGACAGGCGCCCCAGACTGCTGAACACATACTTCAAGACTGCACTGAATATAGTAGACTGAGGAAAATCCATTGGCCCATAGATACAACACTACAGACAAAACTATATGGGCCACTGCAAGAATTACAAAAGACAGTAACATTTATACAGGAAACGACATTGCAGATATAGACAATGCTTCAGGCGAACGAAAGAAAAAAAAAAAACTTTCCTCTTCTCATGACGTGCTCGAAAAATGTTGATTGTTTCTTTCTGATATTTTTGTCCCTATTTGTGTTGGAGCCGCGATAGTTCAGCTGTTAGTGAACTGGACTACAAAAGACACGAGGTAGGGTTCAATCCCAATCGACGGCTCTGGGTTCACCCAGCATTAAATGGGTACCGGATTTTTTTCTGGGAAAGTAAAGCGGCACTGGCGTAATACCGACTACATTACCCCAAAACTCATGTGCTAAAGTTCTGTAAAATTTTTGGTCACTAACACCATATTCCCTATACGCCACTTGGCGTGACTGGACTCTTTCCTTTATCTTTATTTTTATTGTTTGTGTTGACCTCTGAGAGTTTCCATGTCGGTCTTATTAATTGTCCAGGGAACTTTCAACATTCTTCAGAAAAATCTCATCTCTGTGACATATAATCGTCTTTTCATTTGTTTGTTTACTGCCCATGATTCGCTTCCATAGGTCAGAAGTGGCTCTACATAGCACCGATGAACTCTCTTTCTTACTTATATTGACATAATTTTCTTTACAGTTAAAGACACATTTAACCTACAAAATCTTGTTTTCGGGTGATGGCCCTTTCCTTTCCATGACTATTTTTTAACGGCCAGCTCATTTCAACAAAATATCACTTCAAACATCTACATTTTCCCATTCCTGTAACAACAAACAAACAAAAAACGAAATATTTTAGGCTCCAGAATTCTGAGGAGATGATATATGTTTTCTCGCAGGTCTACTCTGTCATGAAAGATGAAGTATCTCATCAAGGTTCCCTTTAACTAAAAGCGTGTTTCCCTTCAAAACACATTTCAACGAACGATAGTTTTCACTTTAACATGTCATTCTAATGTCAATGTTTCTATCAAAGTCTCTTTTAACGGATGACAGCTTTTCTTTCTAGTACTCATCTCTTTTGATCGAGGTTGTCTCTCCAAGACTCCACTCTTTTGATCGAGGTCGTCTCTCCAAGACTCCACTCTTTTGATCGAGGTTGTCTCTCCAAGACTCCACTCTTTTGATCATCGAGGTTGTCTCTCCAAGACTCCACTCCTTTGATCATCGAGTTTTTCTCTCCAAGACTCCATTCCTTTGTTCATCGAGTTTTTCTCTCCAAGACTCCAGTCCTTTGATCATCGAGTTTTTTCTCTCCAAGACTCCAGTCCTTTAATCATCGAGTTTTTTCTCTCCAAGACTCCATTCCTTTGTTCATCGAGTTTTTCTCTCCAAGACTCCATTCCTTTGTTCATCGAGTTTTTCTCTCCAAGACTCCAGTCCTTTGTTCATCGAGTTTTTCTCTCCAAGACTCCATTCCTTTGTTCATCGAGTTTTTCTCTCCAAGACTCCAGTCCTTTGTTCATCGAGATTTTTCTCTCCAAGACTCCAGTCCTTTGTTCATCGAGTTTTTCTCTCCAAGACTCCATTCCTTTGTTCATCGAGTTTTTCTCTCCAAGACTCCACTCATTTGATCATCGAGTTTTTCTCTCCAAGACTCCAGTCCTTTGATCATCGAGTTTTTCTCTCCAAGACTCCAGTCCTTTGATCATCGAGTTTTTCTCTCCAAGACTCCAGTCCTTTGTTCATCGAGTTTTTCTCTCCAAGACTCCATTCCTTTGTTCATCGAGTTTTTCTCTCCAAGACTCCAGTCCTTTGATCATCGAGTTTTTCTCTCCAAGACTCCAGTCCTTTGTTCATCGAGTTTTTCTCTCCAAGAGTCCAGTCCTTTGATCATCGAGTTTTTTCTCTCCAAGACTCCAGTCCTTTGTTCATCGAGTTTTTTTTTATCTCCAAGACTCCAGACCCATTCTGATTCTTTTCTTTGGATGAACGTCTCTTCCCACCATGCGCCCCCCCCCTACCTCGCCACTCCCACAAAAAAAAGGAGAAAAGAAATACAATAAATAACATCAACAATTATAAGAACCTTTTTCTTCAAAATACAGTTTTTTTTTCAAGAGAAAGACACTTATCTCTCCTTTCTCCTAAACCAAATGACACTTCTTCTAGTGTTTCTCTCCCTACTTAAAACATGCCTTAAATATCCACCATTGCCTCATTTCCTATATTGTCCTTGTTTCATCAATTTCTCCTTGAGCTGTCTGTATTTCATTCTGTCTTCTTAGACTTCCCTTCATTTATTGTCCACAAACTCAATTTACATTTTCATCAATACCCCTCCTAAAAGAGGCTTCTCTTTATTACCATTCAGTCTTCTATTAATTCTTCTTCTATTTTCGTCACCAATTTATCTCTTCTTCATTCATTACCTTTTTACCTGCCAATATCGCTTCCTAATAGGCTATCTTATTCTTTCTTCTTTGTACAATAGTCACTCTTATTTCTTTTCTCGCTCTCCTGTCACCTGATTTAACTTTCCATTGGTCGAAATTTGCTTCGTCACGCACGTCCTTTATCTATTTTCTTGTCCTTCACCATTTATATTCATAGCATTAGTGGCTTGTAGCTTTGTGGGATCCTATAGGATAGTATTTTTGTGGGGTCTTATAAGACAGTAGTTTTGTAGGATCCTATAGGACAGTATTTTTGTGGGGTCTTATAGGACAGTAGTTTTGTGGGGTCTTATAGGAGAGTAGCTTTGTAGAGTCTTATAAGACAGTAGATTTGTGGGATCCTATAGGACAGTAGTTTTGTAAGATCCCATAGGACAGTAGTTTTGTGGGATCCTCTAGGACTGTAGATTTGTGAGATACCATAAGATGGTAGCTTTTTGGGATCCTACATAACAGGAGCTGTGTGGGATCCTCTAGGACAGCAGCTTTGTGGGATCCTATAGGACAGTAGCTTGGTGAGATCCCATAGGACAGTAGTTTTGTGGGATCCTCTAGGACTGTAGCTTGGTGAGATCCCATAGGACAGTAGTTTTGTGAGGGTCTTCCGTGACAATAGTTCTGCAGCGTCTTAAAGAACAATATCTCTGCGGGGTTTTAAAGTACAATAGCCGTATGGGGTCTTATAGTAGAGTAATTTGTGGGATCTTCAATGACAGCAGCTTTATGGGGTCTTATAGTAGAGTAATTTGTGGGATCTTCAAGGACAGCAGCTGTATGGGGTCTTATAGTAGAGTAGTTTGTGGGATCTTCAAGGACAGCAGCTGTATGGGGTCTTATAGTAGAGTAGTTTGTGGGATCTTCAAGGACAGCAGCTTTATGGGGTCTTATAGTAGAGTAGTTTGTGGGATCTTCAAGGACAGCAGCTGTATGGGGTCTTATAGTAGAGTAGTTTGTGGGATCTTCAAGGACAGCAGCTGTATGGGGTCTTATAGTAGAGTAGTTTGTGGGACCTTCAAGGACAGCAGCTGTATGGGGTCTTATAGTAGAGTAGTTTGGTTTGTGGGATCTTCAAGGACAGCAGCTGTATGGGGTCTTATATAACAATAATAAGTGACACTACTTTGCAGGATACCCTTTGTCTGTCCAAAATGCTTCTTATCTTCCAACTTTCTCACTCCTCGAGGTTTTCCTTGTTTGCCTCATTTTTTCATCCTCTCTCCCAGAGTTCAGAGCAAGGCAGCTCTTGTGATTGTTTTCTAAGCTCGTTTAAGGTATATCCAGCTCCAACTTCCACCTGCTATCTCTGTGCCTATCCTTCATTGGTTGTACCTGTTCAGCATTTCTTGGCTGCTGGCTTTGTTTTTTTTTTGGTCAAAACATTCGGATAATTTTGCTTTATTTAATGTGTATGAAATAA
This sequence comes from Megaustenia siamemsis, assembly GCA_032433765.1. Lineage (NCBI taxonomy): Eukaryota > Metazoa > Mollusca > Gastropoda > Stylommatophora > Ariophantidae > Megaustenia > Megaustenia siamemsis. Next base: position 52,142,941 of record JAVIAB010000117.1, on the reverse strand, counting down.
TAACAGTCTTAACGAAGACGATGGTAATGGATAGAACACAGACAGCGGATGCTGCTGACTGAGAGTATTAAACGTCATGCCCTTTTTTGGAATCCCCAAGGGAAGAGACACAGAAGAAGATCAAAATATTATTGATGAATTCAGATGGAAGCAGAGATGAAGATAATGTGGAAGATATGAAATGATCTAAAAAAGAATGGCAAGAAAAGACGGCTTGGATGGTGTTTATTGAAGACCTATGTTCCACAGGGAGTTGAAAGGAAGAACAAAAATAATAGTCTTAACATCTACTTTTTTGTTGTTCTCCGGTAAGCAATTCAATATAGGAATGCAGAAAGTCCACCATCATCGTCATGTGTTATACCAACTGTCCTAGGCTTTCATGTCCTTTTACAATTCTTTGCTCCCAGTGCATCGTATTAATTATGTTTTTAGCTGTTTACTATGTCATCACACCAAGCTATCACAAAGGACCAGGTGTAATGTTCGATCCCAACCGACGGCTTCCAGATTCACCCAGCCTTAAATGGGTACCGGATTTTTTTCTGGGAAAGTAAAGCAAAACGGGCGTAATACCGACCACATTACCCCAAAAATCATGTGCTGAAGGTCTGTAAAATATAGGGTCACTAACACCATATTTCCCTATACGCCACTTGGCGTGACGGGGGTACTTTACTTTTTACTTTTACACCAAACTTTCTAGTATCTTTTCTCTTGATGTTCCAACTTCTCCTTTTCCCTCTATTTTGCCAGTTGTAACCAAGTATTCCAACTTTCCTCGTTTCAGGATGTGCCCGAAAATGTTGATTTTTCTTTCTGATGTTTTTGAGCAACTTCCTTTCTGTGTTAGCCTTCTTTGAGAATGTCCTCATTGGTCTAGTAGTAACAATTACACAAACATAAAAAATATGTATGTAAATACAAATAAGAAATAAACCTGAAAACTAAATGGAAGTTAAATTAAAAAAAAAAAAAGATACACGCAAAAACAGTTAAATTGAAATAACGTTCTTAGCTATATTTTACTACACACTTGCTGTGTTAGCCTTGCTAATCTGTACACCTGTTGCGTTCGTTAACACGGGCAACTTATTCGTTAAAGCAGAAACACATTTTTGTTTCAAGTATTAAGCACTGGCTTTAAAGACGGCATGCCTTCATTACCGCCTAGTCCAAACAAAACACAAAAGGGTAAGCAAGCAGTTTAACATTTTCTCTTTTGCGACTTGATCTCTGAAACACGTAAATAAGAACAGAGAGTAAAATACATGTAGCACTAGAACGACTTTGGACTAACACGATTTGCTGCTATAAATATCCCAGCTCTATTGTAATTTCTGTGATAAAAACCATCAGTTCGCTGCCTAATGACATGACTTTCTCAGCTTGTTTCGAGACATATGTTTGCTCTCTCACATGCTTGGACCTAGTTTCTGGTTAGACCTACATTCTGAAGGTTAATTTCTTTGACTTTGTTTTTGGCTCGTGGTGATTAGAGTGTGTACCAGGGTATGAGGGGCGATACCAGAACTTTTGAATCTCACTGCTTAGATTTCTCTAATCCGTAAATACAAAATCTATATTATTTTGTATATAAATCTCACTCTAACTTGGCAGCAACAACAGGCATCAGCTCCTTTGCCGAGATAAGCTGCTCGAACAGAATAGAGACGAGTGGCGAGAAACAATGCGGGTCATGTGCAATGAATGACACTTGATAATATAGATCGTCGGACATAAAGAATCCAGAAATTCTACCCTGTGTGCCGTCTTCTTCTTGAAAGGACAATAGATAGAAAATATCAAAACCATTTCAATTCATGGCTCTAGATACATAACTAATTTAAGTCATTATGCTATATAGAGTACTAATTTCAGTTACACACTATATAAAGCACTAATTTCAGTCATTACATTACACTATATAGAGCACTAATTTCAGTCATTACACTATATAGAGCACTAATTTCAGTCATTACACTGTACAAAGTACTAATTTCAGTCATTACACTATACAAATCACTAATTTCAGCCATTACATTATATAGAGCACTAATTTCAGTCACTGCACTATATAGAGCACTAATTTCAGTCATTATACTATATACAGCACTAATTAAATTAATGGTACTGTATAAAACACAAATCCAAGCAGCGGCCCTATATATAAAACACCGAGTTTTGACACTCCATTTTCCAGCCTAACAGTCTGGGCGCTGTAATGAAGACCAGCTAAGCCAAAATGTTGGAGAACAAAGCAACTATACATTAGAAACATCATTCACACGCAATGATGACCCTTTTATATAAGAACAGGAAAACAATTTTGAAACAAATAGTCTAGGTAAACGTCTTTATATAAATGAAAATCAACGTCCTTATATAAAAGACACTCAAAGTTCTTTAAATAAATGACACTCACATTATTTTATATAAATGACACTTAAAGTCGTTTACATAGTTAACACTCAACAGCCCTTATAGACATGACACTTAACATTCTTTAAATAAATGATACTCAACACCCTTAATGTAAATGGAACTAAACGCACCTTATACACATAACACTCACATTCCTTTAAGTTAACCTTACAGTTAACTTAACTATACTACAGTATACCTTAACAGTTAAAGTCCTCTATATACATGTCTCTAGACGTCTTTATATACATGTCCCTCAGTGTCATTTACATACATGCCCCTCAGCGTCATTTACATACATGCCCCTCAACCTCCTTTATATGACACTCAACATTCTTTACATGCATGATACTGAACGCCATTTATATACATAATACTCAACGCCATTTATATCCATAATACTAAACGCCATTTATATACATGGCACGCAACGTCCTTTTCATACATGACACTCAACGCCCTTTATTTATATGGCACTCGACGTCTTTATATACATGACACTTAACATCTTTATATATAAGACACTCAACGCCCTTTAAATGCATGATACGTAACGTCTTTATATGCACGACACTCAACGCCCTTTAAATGCATGATACTTAACGTCTTTATATGCACGACACTCAACGCCATTTATATACATGACACTTAACGTCTTCATATACTCAACACTCAACGTCCATTATATATATATGACACTCAACGCCCTTTATATACATAACACTCAACGCCCATTTTATACATAAAACTCAACGCCCTTTATAAAAATCACACTCATTCATGTCACACACATTTAGATCTGTCAATTGTTACAAATATATTAGCATAACTTTAAAAGTAAGTCACTTCATCGTATAAAACACATTTACAAACACGATTCCAACTTTTATTTTTATCTGAAAACAGCATCAAAATTGCAAGGACATGCGAACACGTGCACCAAAAGAAGAAAGTATGTGAACTTAACGTAATTTATGTCTAGACTTTAAGAAAGGTCAATGTCTGGGCAGCCAAACACCCAGGGCAGGGGAAAGTGAAAATTGAGTGTTGACAGAATGACAGGTGAAATACCTGACGAACGTTAAGTTTGGTCGGTAATTAGTAATCGCATGAGAGCCGATAAGACATTCCATTGCATCACGGGAAACCGCAAGTAAAGCTAATTACAACAAAAGGGCATATGTAAGTTTATATATATATATATATATGTAAGTTTATATATATATATATATGTACCACGGACAGCTAAGAAGAGTAATGAAGATGTTCTGAGAGAGGTCAAAGCAAAAAGAGAGCTAGTTTCCAATATTAGGAAGAAACAATCATCATTTTTTGGCCATGTAATGAGAAGAGAACAACTGGAATATATTGTAACAACTGGAACAATTGAGGGACGAAGAGATAGAGGGAAGCAAAGAGAAAAAATAACAGACAGCTTAAGAGAATGGCTTGGCAGAAGGTCAACAAAGGAAATGATAAATAACTGTCGAGATCGAAAGTTATGGAGAGACATGATCACCTACGCCAGCAGGCCCGGTACTTGATGAGGATGATGATATATATATATATATATATATATATATGTAAGTTTATATATATATATATATACAGTATATATACAGGGTGTTTTTAAAGTCGCAGTACAGTGAATATTTCTAATATTCAGTAAATGACGTAATCATCATCTACGTACCACAATTTTGTAAACCACATTTATGAACAAACCGCTGCTTCCTTTAAGGTTTTATTTACGTAAAGGACGGGCACTACGCTACTTTCACTGTCTCATTGCTTGAAGGAAATGGTGTTGACGATTGAAAACAGGGTATTTCTGGTTGAGCATGTCTTTCGTAATGGCGGTAAATATACGGATGAGGTCATTGGACAATTCGTGAGGAAATTTCCAGACTCACAAGTCCCTAACCGAAATTCTGTTACAAAATTGATCAAAAAGTTTCGTGAAACCGGTAATGTGGTAGATGCATACCGATCTGGAAGACCTTCACAAGACCAAATTATGGAACTCCAAGACAGAATTACAATGAGTCCAAATGCATCTTTAAACCACTTGTCTCAACAGGTGCAAATATCTAAGAGTTCTGTTCACAAGGTTTTAAGAAGTGAACTACACTATCGTCCATACAAATTAACTGAAGTGTCTCAACTCCAAGAAAGAGATTATGAATCCCGTTTAAACTACTGCATGTGGTTTCAGAATTTTATTTATGAACATGGCGCTGCCATCCTTGACGTCACTTTTTTCACTGATGAGGCCTGGTTTCATTTATCCGGTTATGTGAACAGTCAGAACAATCGGCTGTGGAGCAGTGAAAACCCCCATGAATTTCATCAAGTGCCGTTTTATGATCAAAAAGTCGGAGTGTGGTGCGCTATAAGTCGTATGCGGATAATAGGACCTATATTTTTTAATGAAACAATAAATGCAGAACGTTACCGTACTTTAATTCTGGAACCGTTCATAGCACACCTTACAGAACGGGAAATTATGGAATCCTGGTTTCAGCAGGATGGGGCAACAGCACACACAGCCACAACAACACTCAATTATTTAGAAAGCATATTTGCAAATCGCATTATTTCACGTGGAATCTGGCCTGCTCGTTCACCAGATCTAACACCCCCAGATTATTATCTGTGAGGGGCATTGAAGGGGAAAGTTTATGAAAATAATCCGCAGACAATTAATGACCTAAAGACTGAAATAGTAGACAAGATTAAACAAATATCACCAGACATTATTCTGAAGGTTTTCGCAAATATGGAAAGACGAATCACGACATGTCTTGAGGCCCGTGGTGGACATTTTCAACATATGCTTTAGGCACAACTTTATTGTGTTAATACCAACATTACCCATTATAAGCTCGCCGATAGCAGTCAAGTATATTTGAATAATACCATTTATTTTACAATTTGCGTGACGCATTAGTTAACCGCATTTCTGGTGACGTTTTTTCTTCCGAGAGTAGAAATTCACTGCACTGCAACTTAAAAAACACCCTATATATGTATATGTATAAAAATTATATATATGGTTGTTTGTTCTTTGCACAGCATTGTATTCATCATTATAGCTTGGAAACGGTCAACAACAAAATTGATGATACGACGCACTGTAGATAGAAGATTGTGAAAGGACATGATCGCCTACGCCAACCGGTATGGCACATGATGATGATGCATTCATCACACCCTGTGGGGGAAAGAATCACTGTTTCTAGCCAGCTGTTCCACTTACTCTGTTGTCAAGTGAAAAGTCTGTCTGTCTGATGTCTTTGAAGCCACCTTCTTAATTAGTTCTGTCCCTGTCTGGTCACCCTGGATCATCTTCTTCCACTATTTTTCTTACCAACAACTGTGTCTTGTTGACGCGGCTCGTAGTATCGTAACTTCCTCTGTACGATCTATATACACACACATATACACGCATACACACGTACACACCCATACATACACACATATGATTGTTTGATTAATTATCTTTTTCGGGGCCGAATAGGACGGCAGCTGTCGTTTCCCATGACCGATGATCAGCCACAACCAGATTTAGTTCTTTGTACATGTATATTATTTTCCAGGAGACTCACAGTTGTACTCTCTTATGATGATGGTTCTGTGCAGGCCTTCTTTTGGTCTTCTTCGTTTTCTTATATATATATATATATATATATATATGTAAATCATGGACATGTGAATCATGGACAATAGGACAACAAACAAGAAAATCACTGGAGGCTGTAGAAATGTATGTGGTTTTACAGAAGAATGTTGAGAATACCATGGACAGCAAAGAAGAGTAATGAAAACGTTCTGAAAGAGGTCAAAGCAAAAAGAGAGCTAATTTCCAATATTAGGAAGAAACAATCATCATTTTTTGGCCATGTAATGAGAAGGGAACAGTTAGAATATATTGTAACAACTGGAAAAATCGAGGGACGAAAACATAGAAGGAACCAAAGAGAAAAGATACCAGACAGTTTAAGAGAATGGCTTGGCAGAAGGTCAACAAAGAAATGATAAATAACTGTCGAGATCGAAAGTTATGGAGAGACATGATCACCTACGCCAGCAGGCACGGTACTTGATGATGATGATGATGATATATATATATATATATATATATATATATATATATATATATATATATGTTGGTTATGTTTTCTGTTATACTTCAATTTCATTTTTCGTTTAAAATTAGTGACCACCATATTACCTCTTTCACTTTCAATCCCCCTCCCCCCTTTTTACCCTTAATAAGGAGTTTGTTCCGTTGTGTTGCAGTTTACATTTTTGTATTGCTTAAAAATTAAAAGATAATCAGTATCCACTGAAGAAGACCATAACAGTGTTTGTAACTGACACAATATCATCATTTCCTTTCTTTAAAAGACTAGAAACAAAACAAAAAATATACAAACTATTGGAAATGTTAGACATATAAAATGTGAATATACAGAGATACGAGGCGGTCGATTAAAAATAATTAAAAAAAACATTCAGGAAAAATGCGCAAGTTGTCCCCATTATTGTAAATGGCAGACTTCTTCTTCTTATTCTACCTTTTCAGCTCCCTGTGGAGCATAAGTCTTCAACAAACATTTTCCAAACCGTTCTGTTTCTTGCTATTCTTTTAGGATCATTCCATGTCTTCTCCATCATCTTCATCTCTGCTTCCGTCTGTCTTCTTCAAGAATATCTTCGTGCTTCCTCTTTGTCTATTACCTTGGGGGTTCCAAAAAAAGGCATATTGTGTAATACTCTCAGTTGGCTTCCACAGTGTGAGTCCTATCCAGCGCCATCGTATTTCTTTATCCACTGGTATTTGACTGGTACATTCCAATAATTCTATGTTAGTGATTTTGTTCTGCCATTTCTATCCTTTTATCATGTGTCTGTTAATGAAGATCTGTATCTTCATGATTGTCATTTTTGCTGTTCTCTATGTTTCACAGCAAATGGCAGACTAACAAAAATAAAAGAGAAAGTACTGTGTCTGAATATATCAGCAAAACAAGTAACAGACAGTAATAAATGTTCTTGTATGCAAAACTGTGCTAAAATGGAGGCGGACATGAAATGATTGGCCTACACATTATCGTCCCCAACAGATTAATTCCCCTTCAGTGTTTTAATGTTTATGAAACTAATACCAGTACGGGATGTGTGTACTAACAGATGTCCAACTGTGGCAATCTAGCAGCTTGATTATTGCCTGTCCATACATCAACACTAAAATTGGTCAGTGTTTATATGTTAAGCTACATACGTCAGCAACACTCTTTATGGAAATTGTACATACAATAGCAACACTTTCTCATGTGTAAAAAAATTATTGTACATAATGTAGCTGCAATACACTCTGTCTCTCTCTCTCTCTCTCTCTCTCTCTCTCTCTCTCTCTCTCTCTCTGTATATTTTATTTTGCATATACTATTGTATCATTTTCTCTCTCTCCGTATATTTAATTTTGTATATACTATAGTATCAAATTCTCTCTCTCTCTCTTTCTGTGTGTATTTTATTTTGTATATACTATAGTATCATTTTCTCTCTCTCTGTGTATATTTTATTTTGCATATACTATAGTATCATTTTCTCTGTCTGTGTATATGTGATCTTTGTACACACGATATCAACATTCTCATTCTCTGCTTGGACATGTTATCTTTGTACAACACTAAACACTATAATTACGATAGTTATCCCATTGAGAAATCACTTGGTTTAATGAAGCTGAAGAAATATGAAAGTTTTATGTCTAGTGCGGTCGCCGCGTGGTGTTCAGTCAACATTTTTATTTTTCTCCAGACAGAAAAAATAAGCGATTTGGACAACGTCAAGTTTTGATCTAATTAAACTTTTTTTTTCATTATTTGTACTTTTTCTACAAGCATCACTTTGTGGGATTTTTTTATACAAGCATCACTTTGTGAGATTTTTTTCTACAAGTATCACTTTGTGAGATTTTTTTCTACAAGCATCACTTTGTGAGATTTTTTTCTACAAGCATCACTTTGTGAGATTTTTTTCTACAAGCATCACTTTGTGAGATTTTTTTCTACAAGCATCACTTTGTGAGATTTTTTTCTACAAGCATGACTTTGTGAGATTGTAGCTCTTTCATAGTTTGTTCAATGTTAGGTGAAGGAGAGGTAAGCCGAGAAAGAGATTGGAAGATAGCATCAAAGGATAGATAGACCTCGACTCTTCAAAATATTGAAGTATGTCTGAAGATAGTGAGAAATGGAGAAGGTTAACGAAGTGCCCCAACAACCCTAAGAGTTATGACATTAAGAAGTGAATGAAGGATCATACATACACTTTCATAAGAATACCGATTTTAAACCATCTTATTATTATAATTTAATTATAGCTATAGTTTTTCGAAGGCCCCAGTATCACTTCAAACGAAGGGATCCATACTTGCTCAACCGCCCGTGCCAGTGGAATCATCCGAATTAACATCTCATCGAACATCCAAACAAAGAAAGTCAGCTGCAGTCCCCATCGTAGCTAACACAGCACACGTCAAAAGACATAAGGCGTATCAGTATCCGAAAGTGAACACAGCTGAACTGTCCTTCGTCATACGATGTCATCATTCATCGTAAACAATCTGACGATAGAAACACAATCCGGATGAAAATCACAGCTCACGGTGTGCACAGAGCACTAAACTCAGTAGTTCAGACAGCAAGCTGGACTTGAAATATGAGGAAACTGCAACAAGGAACACTTTTCAGATAGTGCCTCCACGGTTCTTGTCGCCTATCCACCATATTTTTACCGCTAGTCAATATTTTTTAATATTTATGCTTATGTTTTACAGTGAAATTTATATGCAACATATGGTCAAGACATATGCCGTTCCATAACATATGTTACGTCGCAGTGAAGTAAATTACCTAAATTCAAAACGTTTGACAACAGAATTTGAATATGAGGAAAACATTGCTCAACCTCGATGTTAATACCTTACATAGTCCAACGAGAGAACAATCTAGCACTTCTTTTTATCAGTTGTATCGGTTATAAAACAGAACAGAGAATTGAAGCTTTTGAAATGTGGATATAAAAAAGAATATGTAGAATTCTATCTATCTATTGTCCTTTCGAGCCGGAGACGGCACATAGGGCAGAACCACAATTTTAAAAACAGAAACCTTGCGTGCCAAAATGGCACATATTGCAGAGATCACTGCTTCCAAAATCTATGGCTCTGTTTCCATAACAAAACTTTTTACAATGACAGCTTGTCAAGCCATCGATCAACCTCCTTAGTCGCCTCTTACGACATGCCTGGAAGGTCACAGTGTCACTATTCTTTATATGTAGAATTGGATGGAAGGAAAAGAAAATAAACGATAAGTCTTAAAACAACTAAAAATGAAAAGAGAACTACTAAACACAATTCAAAAAAGACATTTGGACAAAAAGATTTTTGGGCCATGTTAAAAGACACAAATCACTACAAGTAATCCTGGAGGGGAAAATACAAGGTAAAAGAGGCAGAGGCAGAGGCAGACCAAGACTAACATGGACGAGTAACATTAAAAGATGGACAAACCAGCCTATGACAACCTGCACCATCAAAGCAAGAGACAGAGCAGAATGGCGCTCCATGGTAGCCAACCTTCGTTGCGGAGATAGCACTCGATGATGATGATGATCGGTTATAGAATCAGGTGTTGAACTTGACCTCATTCTGCACCAACTCAGTGCAATGCAACTCTTCACTACAAATACATGTGAAAAATATATAAGGGGGGCTGGAGAGAGAGAGAGAGAGAGAGAGAGAGAGAGAGAGAGCTAGGTGAAGTGAGGTATTCGTGGCAGTATCAGAGACTCTAAGATGATAGAGACCTCATACTTTCTCAAATCTAATAGCAGATTAAAGCTCGAAAATAGCATCAGCATTGTTATCATATAGCATACAAGCTACGTTTGATTGTGTATGCTAAATTAAATGATTTGTCATGCTGCAGTGACTGGACAAATTTACTGACGCCATTTACCTTAAGAGGTGCGGCATTAGTAATGCACTGACTGTGGCTGGATAGTATATAGGACAGCTTGTTGTATTTATTTATTTTTTTTTTTTTTGGCGTTCGCCAGCTTTCACCTATGACGAAGTCCCTAGAGACTAAGAACATAATTTTGCGTGATTATTCCGTTTTTCCCTGGCAGCCAGGGATCCCTGGGGGATCCTGGGACACAGGGGTCCCTCGCCGCACAGGCAGATAATTCCGTCTTAGGAGATACTCATATTTTTAAATATTTTTTTTCCATCCATGCGTAATTAGCGTTTCTTGAGACCAGGGGTGGTTGCCGCATAGAGAAATCATAAATAAAAATCCCAACTGGTGCCGCCGGGATTTGAACCCACAACCTCTCTGTCTCGAGGCCGGCGTCTTGCCTCGAGACCAACCAGTCCCCCAACCAGTTTGTTATATGATGGGTCAAATTCTGAATTAAAAGATCATTCAGGAGACTTTTCATTTAGCACTGGAGATGTATGTCTGGGTTTAGACAAAAATTAAAAGGCACTCATTCCTAATTCAATTAGATATCTTTTGAAAGTAGACTATTGCTTTACTTCCTATTTGAAATGCTGTAAATTAATTATAATACTAAAGAGTAATATTTTCTCAATCAAAAATGTGTACAAGAAAAGGAGATGCGTCTTAATATCTGGTAAATGCTGTAATGTTTACTGACGGCTCCGGAGCCCACCCAAACTAAAAAAATGGGTACCAGAGCTTTATATAGTTCAGAAAGGCGGTAATAGAACTGAGAAAAAAAGCTAGGAATTGCCCCCGCCATAGAATACATAATGAAACAACAGATAAAATGGTTTGGCCACGTGACGAGGCAGAAAGATCAAAACATAACACAACGAGCCTTCAGGAAACGTTGTGAGAACACCAAACCCAAGGGTCGACCACGAAAAATATGGATCGATGGAATATTAGAAGAAATAGAAAACATAACAGCAGGAGAGGCGAACAGAAGAGCAAAAGACCGCAAATTATATCTCCCCTCGACGCTGAAACGTCGATGAGGAAGGAAAGAAGAATGCCAAAAAATATGCTGTGATCATGTGGTCATCAATACCATTTTCCCTATACATATACCCTATATATTTTCCCTTTTAAACCGTACTTTATTTGGTCTCACTGTATTACTGTACATATATAACACAGCTCTAATGTCAAAATGTCGGTAAAGCTGATTTTCTGTTCTCCAGAAGATTAGACCCAGGACATGAAGAATTAACGCCTTGGTGGATTACTGCAGTAATATATTCATGTTTCTACCGATCTGAGCAGTCAAGAGTTGATCGCTAGATTTATTTTTTTTTAGGTCACGTCGATTAATCAATGTTCAGAGCTTTTCCAGCATTACGTACATCTACAGTTGTCTGAATACAGCATCTGTGTTAGAGAAAAAAAAAGTAAAGTACCCCCGTCACGCCAAGTGGCATATAGGGAAATATGGTGTTAGTGACCCTATATTTTACAGACCTTCAGCACATGATTTTTGGGTAATGTGGTCAGTATTACGCCCGTGCTGCTTTACTTTCCCAGAAAAAATCGGGTACCCATTTAAGGCTGGGTGAATCTAGAAGCCGTCGGTTGGGATCGAACCCTACCCCTTGTCCGTGGTAGTCCAGTTCACTAACCACTGAGCTATCGCGGCTCCCTGTGTTAGAGTGAAGAACAAAAAATGTCTCGAGTGGGACGCGGTATGTAGAGGATAAGTAATAATAGTAAACCGCAAATGCATGTTACAGTTTTAGGGGTAGAAATAAGAGCAAAACAAACCGTTTCGACTTTATGTCTTCATCAGCACACTAAACAAAACATACAAGAAATAGTCAAAACAATTAATTACATGAAAAGAAAAAGATAAGTTAATTTAGTTTAGTCGCCAGATCCCTCTCAATGCACAACGGATAACCCCATAGTTTGCATTTCCTCTGCTCAGCACTCTTCCTTAACTCTTTCTGTACGGGAGCATTTTATCGATGCAACAACGGGAGAGATTTCAGAGACTAAAGTTTTCATGGTTTTAAGAATCAAACTAAACACAATTCAAATAAAACAAATGCAATTTTTTGACCTTGTTAAACGACACAATAGCCTACTAAAAGTAATCCTGGAGGGGAAAATACAAGGTAAAAGAGGCAGAGGCAGACCAAGACTAACATGGACGAGTAACATCAAAAGATGGACAAACCAGCCTATGACAACCTGCGCCATCAAATCAAGAGACAGTGCAGAATGGCGCTCCATGGTAGCCAGCCTTCGTTACGGAGATGGCACTCGATGATGTTGATGAAGATTCAAATGAATTTTAAGGTAATTGAACAAGGTTATTATATTTCACCAATACCAATTTTGATACAAGACATGTAAAAAGAATGTGGTTTGATGACGGTTAACAGTTTAGAGTGACGCCTATATGGTGAACTCGGCATGGCACACAGTTAGTTGAAACGTTCGGAAATCGTTAATATTAAGAATGTCCGCAACACATTACCGAAAGCACTGAAGATGGTTTCAGCTCAGTAGAGTTCCGGTAAATACTTCATTTACAAAATAAAAGCACATAGCTTATCTACTACTTCTGAGTATATCTAGAAAGTAGACCTACCAGTGAAATTACAATGAAATTTAGTGTATTTGTTAAGGGTCGCTATTATTTAAAATGTTCGCTACTTTATTAATATCTCTATTAACGGAGTATCTCCTAACATTATACATATTATTTCTGTGTATTTTAATTAAAATATCACAACATTAAGTATTTATCTACTGCTTTCTGGATATGTTGTGGGTATAAACAAAGACAAAATTGCCTAGATCGTTATTTAAAAACAAGGATGGTCCCACGTAGATGTGAGAGGGGAAGACCAAGAAGAAGGTTAGTGCAAGATATCAAAGACAAGATTGAAATGACTGATGAACATGTTGGACATCCAGGGCAGAACAGAGAAAACTGCTTAATATATGGAAGCCTTTTTCCAATAGAAATAAGAAGGATGAAGATAACATTCTGTGAATCTCTCATATAAAAAAAGTAAAGTTTGAGATGAGTAATTTTGAATGAGTGTCGAGTACCATCGTTTTGTTTCAAAATTATGCACATTCTAGACTCATCATTAGATCCCACAGTCCTTTACAGAACGTTGCACTCACCACAGCCCGTCTAAAAGAAACTGTCTCTAGTCAGTTCTCCCACTTCTCCTGTTGTTTTGCTCAAGGTCTTATTGTTGATTTGTCCCTGTTTTGTCGTCCTGGAACCATACTTCCCATTATTTTTCTTTCATACCCAGCTGTCTTTTTTGACGTGGCCATGGTATTTTAATTTCCTCGACAGAATGGTGTTTGTAATCCACTTCTTTGCAGTGTTTAAATCTTTTAAAATGTCTTTATTCAACTCTGTCTCATTATCCAAGGTATCTTAAGGAATTTTCTGTAGCATTTTATTTTGAATGAATATATTTTCTTCCTTGTATTTCTGCGAGATTATCCATGACTTACAACAATATGTTGCTATGGGAAATATACATGCCCATAGTAATGCTAATGTTATTGCCTTGCTGGTATTGTGTTAGTTTCAATAAAAATCAATTATGATAATTGTTTTTTGTTTTCAATGGGCAGTAGCTTTTACTTGTCATTAAATATGAACTAGACGGCGAGTATCTCCTCCTGCGATCTTTTTACCTGCTGCGTCATTCATTCGCATGAACTGTCCTGTTATCAAGTATAATATAACAGCAATATTAATTTACTTCTAATTGGGTGAGATAAAAACTCTGACCAAACCACCTCGCTGCAACAGCACTGAACATTGAGCCTTTATTCTTCAAACCTACAGACACCCCCTTTCACCCTAGAAACTCCGACAATACATAGAAAAGACCTGCATACCGTAATGACCACCCCTCCGTGGCTAGTGTTTCTTCACATTCGTTGCCTTGTATGTTACAGAGTGATGGTATCGTCAGGATTTTCAGTTATTGTTATTTCGTATTCAGCTGGTTAATGTTATATCATGCCTATTTGTTATTTAGGGATTGGTAATGTTATGAATCTAATATGATAATGGTTATAGTTTATTGTATAGAGCTATAGGTAAGAAATAAAGAAAGAGTGAACAAAATATTATCAAATGCGGACTGTTAGTAATCATTATCATCATCATCATCAAGTACCAAGCCTGATTGCGTAGGTGATCATGTCTCTCCACAACTTGCGATCACGACAGTTATTTATCATTTCTGTTGCTGACCTTCTGCCAAGCCATTCTCATAAGCTGTCTGGTATCTTTTCTCTTTGCTTCCCTCTATCTCTTCGTCCCTCAATTTTCCCAGTTGTTACAATATATTCAGCTGTTCTCTTCTCATTACATGGCCAAAAAATTATGATTGTTTCTTCCTAATAATTCATGATTGTACAAAGAAATTACAACGGAGGTTTTATGTTGCCTTCCGTCGGTTTGTTTCCGGTTGGCTCAGCTAGCCTTTGACTAAAAAGTCTCACCCACAAGGCAGTGGGGTTGTTTTACTTCGGGGTACCCTCCCTTAGCCTTTTACTCTACCGAGCTTACCTGCAAGACAGCAGGGCAGCCGCAGGTTGTACACTTTACTGCATACAGTAGCAGGTAAAATTACCCGACCTGACACTTCTGTTAGTAATACATTGGTTAAATTAGTACTCCGAAAAGGAAATATCAAACAACAAAGATAATTAACTGAGTATGAGTAAGAGAGTTTTCAAAAGACAGAAAAGTTTAGAAATTAGGCACAGACAACTGTTGATGTGGAGAAGGCATCTGACATCGACGTTAGTTACATCCTCGAAACTATCAGTACATCAATAGGAGGCAAGGCGCCTGACAGCAGCAGCGCTGAAAGCTGCCAGCGAATTATAAATGATGGATTGTGCCAGGGCTGGAGAATTAGAACCATCCAGACCTACTTCACCCGTTCGTGGTGCCTCTAGTTACAGACTAGCAAATCCAATCTGGCAAAGAGGGTAGGGATTGAATAGGGAGGAGAACTCTGTACTCACAAGTGCCGAGCCGAAGTTCGATGTTTTTGGGCAAAAGACGCAAACAAATAACAAAAGAACACATCTACGCTCACTTAATGTCTCTTTAAGGATGAGTGATGAAGAGAAATATCCTTTTCTTTAGTGGTCATCGGATGAATAAAAAGAAAGAAAGAAAGAAAGAAAGAAAGAAAGAAAGAAAGAAAGAAAGAAAGAAAGAAATTAGCAATCCATTTAATCCATAACTCAGCTCATCTGTCAATCCATATTTCTATCCACGATTAAACAAACTATTACGTCACAATCCTATTTCTAGCCGACCAGTGTATATGACAGTGTGTGTGTTTTGGTTGGTGACAGAGCGGAGATTTAAGATGGCAAGCTCCAGATGTAGTATACAGCCTGAAACATTTTTTTTTTTCCATATCATTGTAGAGAAAGAAATCCCCCATCTTATTGACCAGAATTCCACTGAGCCACCAGCTGTTATCTACTCTATTTTATTGATCATATGTTTTCAACTGTTGTGACTTCTTTAAACCACGCTACATTAAGTGCAACAGTTGGCACAGCGAATAGTTTTTAACATGTTTTCTTTTTCTTTCTATTTTTAGGAAACGAATATTAAATATCCAATATATAACGTAAAGATCAATAGATTTATTTAGAAAGATTTATTTGTTTTCATATAATTGCAAAATATGACACTTTCTTATCGGTCTTAAAATATAAAAACAATGTCAAACAATAAGCGTATAGATATCGCTATAGTTCAGTAGTTAAGGCGTTAGCTACTGATAAGAAGGGTGTGGATTACGTTCTTAGATATAATTTTTGTTTTAAATCGCGGTTCACAAACCCTTCAGGAACTAGTAGTAGATTGTATTTTGTTTATAGGGAAAGTGAGACGGCTTGATACCAACCACATCACGTATATTGTCTATAGGGAAAGTGAGACGGCTTGATACCAACCACATCACGTATATTGTCTATAGGGAAAGTGAGACGGCTTGATACCAACCACATCACGTATATTATCTATAGGGAAAGTGAGACGGCTTGATACCAACCACATCACGTATATTGTCTATAGGGAAAGTGAGACGGCTTGATACCAACCACATCACGTATATTGTCTATAGGGAAAGTGAGACGGCTTGATACCAACCACATCACGTATATTGTCTATAGGGAAAGTGAGACGGCTTGATACCAACCACATCACGTATATTGTCTATAGGGAAAGTGAGACGGCTAGATACCAACCACATCACGTATATTGTCTATAGGGAAAGTGAGACGGCTTGATACCAACCACATCACGTATATTGTCTATAGGGAAAGTGAGACGGCTTGATACCAACCACATCACGTATATTGTCTATAGGGAAAGTGAGACGGCTTGATACCAACCACATCACGTATATTGTGTATAGGGAAAGTGAGACGGCTTGATACCAACCACATCACGTATATTGTCTATAGGGAAAGTGAGACGGCTTGATACCAACCACATCACGTATATTGTCTATAGGGAAAGTGAGACGGCTTGATACCAACCACATCACGTATATTGTCTATAGGGAAAGTGAGACGGCTTGATACCAACCACATCACGTATATTGTCTATAGGGAAAGTGAGACGGCTTGATACCAACCACATCACGTATATTGTCTATAGGGAAAGTGAGACGGCTTGATACCAACCACATCACGTATATTGTCTATAGGGAAAGTGAGACGGCTTGATACCAACCACATCACGTATATTGTGTATAGGGAAAGTGAGACGGCTTGATACCAACCACATCACGTATATTGTGTATAGGGAAAGTGAGACGGCTTGATACCAACCACATCACGTATATTGTGTATAGGGAAAGTGAGACGGCTTGATACCAACCACATCACGTATATTGTGTATAGGGAAAGTGAGACGGCTTGATACCAACCACATCACGTATATTGTCTATAGGGAAAGTGAGACGGCTTGATACCAACCACATCACGTATATTGTCTATAGGAAAAGTGAGACGGCTTGAAACCAAGCACATCACGTATATTGTCTATCATACCATATCAAAAGCCACAGTAAAATTATCCAAGAACTATCAAGCTGAAACTGCGGCCATCAAAAATGCTGTTAATTGTGCAATCGTGTACAAAAATAACGTGAACAAGAACCTTGTGGTACTGACCGATGCACTGTCAAACCTAACACATCTACAAACCCCAGGAACAGCGAGTTATATGACCTGACAACAATGCTAGAGTAATTGTACAACAACTTCCAGAGAGTGGTCATCCAGTGGATACCAAAACACTGTAATATACAAGAAAACGAACGTGCAGACAAACTAGCCAAGGAGAGGGAGGGACATTACTACAAGAGAACCATCTAGTCAGTTACGAAGAAGCTAAATCAATCACCAAAGATCAGTATCACAAAGAATGGAATCAAGAACATCCAAAATATAATGAGAAGGATAGTAGGATACTACTACCTATCAATGCTAGATCAAGTCACCATATTTGACCTACGCACTGATCACATCAGAATGAAAAACCACATATTCACTAAACTTTGAAACTCAAAATAAGAACCACCAGCCGATACTACTGTTCCCTACATGACATTACAAAAAAACCTTCAGTACACAAGCCTGAGTATGTCAAAGTGGCCCACACTCAGCACACTGGAGGAAAAGGAACTATACGGGACATTAGAATCAATGATACAGACAGCTTCCTTCATAAGAAAGGTCCGAATCCTAGTATGAACGAGCTATGATCCCAGTAAAAGACGAAATGTGTCACGTCTTTGAAAAACGTGAGCACTAACAATCTCGATAAGCCGTTTAATGAGTGCAGTTTTTATTTTAGTTATCACATGAGAAATAATACTCCATTTAACTGACTTCACTGAAGCCCATTAAGCAAACATCGATCTGGCACAAGGAAGAACAGGCGTCACGTGGATAATGATATCACAAAAATTCTTGCTGCAGCACGGACGAACATCGATCAATGAGGAACACCTGGTCAAGTGGTCCTGACTTAAACATAAACAAGATAACTGAATATCCGCACACTAAACTAATGGAAAATATTGATAAGATAAGATAAGATAAGACAAGAGAATACTTAACCAGATATCTGAAACAAATTTATTCATTTTTTTTTTAGATTCATAATTTTTGTTAGGACCAATCTGTACAAACTCGCTCCACGGGCTAAAGCTTAAAATGTTTCAAAAGCAGTTTTTTTTTTTTCTCCTGATATGATTATGTCACTTAAGCAGTATTTTCTTCCTGTGTAATATTCTGTTTTTAGTTTGGTTTATATTTTTCAAAATTATAATTTGAGGCAAATTATGTATCAACATCATGTACCATACCAGTTGGCGTAGGCGATCATGATTTTCCATAACTTTCTACCCACAGTGCATCGTATCTGTTCTATTGTGGGCTGTTTTCCGTGCTATGACAACAAGCTATCTGATATCTTCTCTTTATCGTCCGCGATATCTTTTTCCCTCTATTTTCCCAGTTGTAATAAAGTACTCCAACTTTTCTCCTCTTATGATGTGCCAGAAAAACGTCAATTGTTTCTTTGCGATGATTTTTTTTTAGCTCCCTTTTTGTGATGGCTTCTTTGAGAATTTAGAATTTCCTCTTTGGTCTCTTTAACTGTACAGGGGAATTCTCAATATTCTTTTCGGAAATTCCATCACTGCGGCATTTAATCGTCTTTTAATTTGTTTGTCTACTGTCCATGGTTCGCTTCCATAGGTCAGAATTGGCTCTATATAGCACCGATGAACTCTCTTTCTCATTTATGTTGGCATAGACTTGTTGCACAAGACGTTTTTAATGTATTAAGAGAAGTTTTAAACGCACGACACCGGTTAGGCACTTAGTGATGCTAAGTCGCACCTGTAGTCCTTTCGAGCCGAAAACGGCACAGTACATAAGGGCAACAACTCTAGGCATCATGCCTGGCGATCATTGCTATCAAGTGTCAGACTATGCACAGGACGCGCACTTTATCTCATTCCTATTCTGAACGAGTCTCTCGACTGCGCAAGGAAGCTGATGTCCGATGTTGTTGCTTCTCACCTCAGTGTTCTTTTTATTGTTTCTTCAGATGGGCCATTTTTTTCTATTATCGACTGGTTCCCATTTTAAATACAAGAACTAACGAAATATAAACCGTCATATATTTTACATCCAGCAAGAGAACTGTTTACCCAGAAACCATGCTATATTTTACATCCAGCAAGAGAACTTTTACCCAGAAACAATGATATATCTTACATCCAGCAAGAGAACTGTTTACCCAGAAACCATGCTATATTTTACATCCAGCAAGAGAACTGTTTACCCAGAAACCATGCTATATTTTACATCCAGCAAGAGAACTGTTTACCCAGAAACCAAGCTATATTTTACATCCAGCAAGAGAACTGTTTACCCAGAAACCAAGCTATATTTTACATCCAGCAAGAGAACTGTTTACCCAGAAACCATGCTATATTTTACATCCAGCAAGAGAACTGTTTACCCAGAAACCATGCTATATTTTACATCCAGCAAGAGAACTGTTTACCCAGAAACCATGCTATATTTTACATCCAGCAAGAGAACTTTTTACCCAGAAACAATGATATATCTTACATCCAGCAAGAGAACTGTTTACCCAGAAACCATGCTATATTTTACATCCAGCAAGAGAACTGTTTACCCAGAAACCATGCTATATTTTACATCCAGCAAGAGAACTAATTACCCAGAAACCAAGCTATACTTTGTAATAGTCAGTGGCTCATTAATGTTTAACCTGTTGCAACACTTGTTTTCTTGCCTCAGTTATGTTGTCTGCAAACCGCCTTCAGCACAGTAAAAGTCTAGGCAACCATGTGTTAATAATCCACGGTAGCTCAATTGTCAATGAACCGGACTAATATGGACAAGACGTCTGGTTCGTTGTAATGATCGACGCCTTTCACGTTTATCCCGACTTAAATGGGCGCTCAATATTTGTGGAAAATAACAACGGCACTGGCGTAATACCGACCAGATTACCCCCCACAAACATGATGTACAAAAGGTCTATTAAAATATACGGATACTGACATCACATTTCCTGAAAGCCACATGATGGGGTCTTTCTTCTTCTTTCATCCTTATATAAGAATCGAAGATTTTTTTTTAAAGACGATTTGACGTAGTGCTGGCCAATTTAGTCTCCACAAAGATGAAGAAATACTATGGGCAACAAAACAATATTTCCTAACCCAACGGGGGAGTAATAACTTGGGCTCTTTCTTTATATTTCTTCAGGTTCGTGCGTACTCATCTACTGACAAGATGGTACGAGTTCTATTATTTGTATCTTTTACGACAAAGGGATTCACCAAGACTCTAGAAAAATAAGCAGAAAAGAATTTACAGAATAAATTATAGCGGCCTGACGTAATATTGACAGATACATATGTTGATCATCATGAAATATGAGGAGCACAATATTCTGCTGTATGATAAAGGAAATAGTTTGACAAATAACTTTAATATTTAAGAAAAAACTAATTCAGTTAATAATCAAACGTTTTAAACCGCATCTTTTATTTACCTTAATTCCTCTCTTAATGGCACCATGACGATATTACAAATCGGTTCATAAATTATCAAAACTAAACATACCGATATTTTTATTATCACCTCTGTTAAAACTGTCTATGTTGTGATGTATCTAAGGAGCCGTATTCATTAATCTCGTTGCGGAATTGATTGTTTCAAATGCAGCTGACGGGGAGCAGTTAATGGTTTGTGAACATGAGGGCTGCTTCTGTCCCTTCAACCGTCGCATTCGGTTTCACACAGCCTTAAATAAGTAGCAGAGATTTTTATTTTTCCTGAGGGTGAAAGGGGGTCTAGCACAACAATGACGATGTTGTCTAAAAATGTGATTGTTAATTACACACACACACACACAAATACCCCCACTAAAACGATGTTTATATTAACTTTTCCGCTACATCACATTTCATGTATGAAGGATATTTTTTTTCTCTCCTTTTATCCTCATTCTATTTTAGACATTAATTACAGTATTGCCGAAAAAAAAGAATGGCTTGTCATATTATCAGATAAATTTCACACCACTGCTATCCAACAAGGAAAAAACACGAGTTAACGCTAATATCGACAACGCAATCTAAATTCCAACGATGTTGCTAGCGATGTCAGACCTGAATACTGGACTCCAGATGCATCAAATCCTGTCAAATCATCGGACAGATGAGATCACTGTTGTACAACAAGGAAATAATACTAGAATTAAAACAGGAATTCTGCAAAGCAATCTTCATCTCAACGTTGCATTAAGAAAGTTAGATTAGACGCTAGACCACAGAACAATAAGAAAAATATCCACTACCGAAATAAAGTAAGTTACACGGATGATAAGAAACAGCCTGAGAAATAACAGAAATTAAACGTTAAGGAAAAATGTAGGAATAATTCCAGCTATTGCATACATAAAGAAATTTAAATTGATCGGCCACATAATAATAGAGAAATAACAAAAGGCAATACAACGAACCTTCAATAAAAGCTAAGAAAACATCAGACGCATGGGCCAACCACGAAAAAGATGAATTGATGGAATATTAGAAACATAGGAAACACAACAACAGCAAAGGCCAACGGAAGACTAAAATACCGCATACTATAATATATCCCCTAGTCGACGAAATAAAAATGGGGAAAGAAAGGAGAAGAATTACATAATGAAAACACTGACATTTGATATTTTTTCTCACAATCTCTCTCTCTCTCTCTCTCTCTCTCTATATATATATATATATATATATATATATATATATATAATATGTAATGATATAATATGTGTATATGAAATATTGTAATGAGAAGAGAACAACTGGAATATATTGTAGCAACTGGACAAATTGAGGGACGAAGAGATAGAGGGAAGCAGAGAGAAAAACATTAACAGACAGCTTAAGAAAATGGCTTGGCAGGTCAACAACAGAAATGATAAATAGCTGCCGAGATCGAAAATTGTGAAGAGACATGATCACCTACGCCAGTAGGCATGGTACTTGATGATGATGATATAAAATATACATAATATAATGTGTATATAAAATATACAATAATATAATGTGTATATAAAATATACAATAATATAATGTGTATATAAAATATACAATAATATAATGTGTATATAAAATATACAATAATATAATGTGTATATAAAATATACAAACACTTGAAACACTAGCGCGGTCTGGCCTTCCTAGACATTCCAAATCTAACCAGAACAGCTTTAATGGTCTTTAAGAATAGGATATCCAGTTATATACACAGACGTAGGAACGGTCAAGTGAGAGGATAATGACATCATCATGATAGTGTTTATAACCAACGAGTTACATAAACTATTAACGAGCATAATTTCAGTCATGTGACTGGACGGCTGAACACCTATGAGAGTGCTCAGAGTGCAGTAGACTATAGCGAAGTCAACATTTTTTTTAAATCAGTAAGACTTGCGACTATAAACAAATATCAAGTCTACAGAACAAATTAAAGATTACTTGTATATATTGAACTTGATTAATTTTATTTTAGAAGCGGTACAAACAAGTTTCATATTTTCCGAGAATGAAAAACTTCAGCTAATTAACGCAATCAACGAATTTTTAAAAAAAATGAAACTTAAAACTACTTACCGTACGATTGTTTCCAAAAAATTAAACACATTCAGAATTAAACTTCAATTCTCTCTCATAGAAATAACAATACATTAAATAAGCGCGAGAGAGATACAGTTTTTAACAGTTTTCTGACAAACAAAGATGTGGTCCCTAGCACTAGTTCAATTTATATAGCGTGCCCGAAGCATTAAATGCTGACCGAAGGAAACAACAGCAACCTTGCTGTCGCTTATGATAGGAATTGTTCCATTTTTATATCTATCTAGACCTGTGCCGTGCGTTGCTCGTGCGCGTATGTGTGTGCCGTGTTAATGTGTCTGAGCGACTGACGGCCGAGAGATGAATGAACGTATGCTTTGAGGTCTTCTTTTACGACTCCGACCATTGCAGGGCTTATTTTTGTGTCACTTTGCCAAAGTGCGCACGCTTTTGCGCGCGAGAGGGAAAAAATTATACCGTGTTTAACATAATAAATTGTCTAGTGTGGAGTACAAGGAATGGAATCGATTTTATGGACAATAACTACTGCCGTTATTTGATTTTGTGAAAGTTTGTTATGTAGAACTTAAAGTATAATATGAGGGAGTTTGGCTTAGTATGTTTAATACAACATATAAACCCCATGTCTTGACTGCAAAGAATCGAAGTAAAAGAAAAGAGTATTTTAAAAAAGTACAGAAGAGAAACAAAGAAAGAAAGAAAGAATTAAAGCTGTCCTTGACGTCTCGAACGTGGAATATGCGAAATACTGGTTCTTCCCATTTCTAATTTTAGAAATTGTATATCTCTGGATAGCGTGGTCAATACTAAACCAGACCGTCTTCTAAACTATATATATATATATATATAATTTATTATATATGACATATTCTATCAAGTACCTATTTAAGACTGAGAGGACCTAGAAGCCTAACTTCCGATTGGCTGGCCTTATGGTTTTGGCCTTCTTCTTGACAAGTCACGGTCCATTCAATTTCAGCCAATATCTTCTAGCTTATACTAAACGGCAGTTGCCATGAACAAACTGTAGTGGAAACAATATTTTGATTACTTAGAGGGAACTATATTTTGGTCTCTATAGTGGGAACTATAATTTGGTCAATGTAGTGGGGACTATATTTTAGTAACTGTATTTGGAACTATATTTTGGTTACTGTAGTGGGAACTATATTTTGGTCACTCCAATTGGAGCTATATTTTGTTCATTGTACTATATTTTGATTATTGTAGTGGGAACTATATTTTGGTAGCTGTAGTGGGAACTATATTTTGGTAACTGTAGTGGAACTATATTTTGGTCACTAGTAGAAACCTTATTTTGGTCACTCTAGTGGGGACTATATTGTGGTCACTGTAGTGGGAACTATATTTTGGTCACTGTAGTGTGAGCTATAATTTGGTCACTGTAGTGTGAACTATATTTTGGTCACTGTAGTGATAATATTTTTTGGTCACTGTAGTGGGAATTATATTTTGGTCACTGTAGTGGAAACTATATTTTGGTCACTGTAGTGGAAACTATATGTTGGTCACTGTAGTGGGAACTATATTTTGGTCACTGTAGTGGAAACTATATTTTGGTCACTGTAGTGGAAACTATATTTTGGTTACTGTAGCGGTAACTATATTTTGGTCACTGTAGTGGGAACTATATTTTGGTCACTGTAGTGTGAGCTATAATTTGGTCACTGTAGTGTGAACTATATTTTGGTCACTGTAGCGGTTAATATTTTTTTGTCACTGTAGTGGGAATTATATTTTGGTCACTGTAGTGGAAACTATATTTTGGTCACTGTAGTGGAAACTATATGTTGGTCACTGTAGTGGGAACTATATTTTGGTCACTGTAGTGGAAACTATATTTTGGTCACTGTAGTGGAAACTATATTTTGGTTACTGTAGCGGTAACTATATTTTGGTCACTGTAGTGGGAACTATATTTTGGTCACTGTAGTGGTAACTATATTTTGGTCACTGTAGTGGAAACTATATTTTGGTTACTGTAGCGGTAACTATATTTTGGTCACTAGTAGAAACCTATTTTGTTCTCTGTAGTGGAAACTATATTTTGATCACAAGTAGAAACCTTATTTTTGTCACTGTAGTATGAACTACATTGTGGTCACCAGTAGAATCTATTTTTTGGTCACTGTAGTGGGAACTATATTTTGGCCACTAGTAGAAACTATATTTTGACCACTGTAGTGTGAACTATATTTTGGTCACTATAGTTTACATCAGTTAGCTTGTTAATGGTCGTTCGATGTAATGGACGTGACATTTTACTCTTATTCAATTATTAAACACTGATAAACCTTGACTTTCAGAAGAGAAAAGGGAATAATTCTATATTACATTTATGAAGGGCCGCCTGCTAACTCTTAAAAACAGCACATCTCTCTCAAAGCTAAAATGGCATTTTCGTTATAATCTTGAAAGCTGTGTAGCTTTTATGAATGAAGAAGTTCTGGGTCTAATACATTCCACTCATCTTTATAATTAATATTTTATGGAAGTGGTTTCAATTTGTCACGTCACACATAAAAAACGTGAACATTTTGGCTAAGGAAATTATTTATGTATAATTGATATTTTAGTAGTTAATGATTGTAATAAAAAAATCAAACAGATAGCAAAACTGAGAGTATCGATTGATACAATATTCAGCTTTTAACTAAAAAAAAGTTTTTTTTTTTTTTTTTTAAGATACTACTTCTTATAACTAAATTAGGTTAAATACAAAAATAAAAATTTCAACTCAAATGTTAAGGCATTATATGGCTGTGAACATGGAGAACAACAAAATTGACAATTACGAAGATACAGACTTTCATTGATGGATGTTTACGCAGGATAAAAGGATGGAAATGGCAGGACAAAATCACTAACATAGAATTATGGAAATGTACCAGTCAAACACCAGTGGATAAAGAGATACAGCGAAAACGATGACGCTGGATAGGACACACACTACGGAAGCCAACTGAGAATATTACACAACAGGCCCTTTTTTGGAATCCCCAGGGGAAAAGACAAAGAGGAAGACCAAGGAATTCTTCGAGAAGCCAGATAGAAGCAGAGATAAAGATGATGGGGAAGACATGGAATGATCTTAAAAGAATGGCAAAAAACAGAATGACTTGGAAAGTGTTTGTTGAAGACCTATGATCCACTGGGAGCTAAAAAGATAGAAGAAGAAGAGACTTCTTATAACTCTTCTAACTCAGTACGGATGATTTTTATCAATTCAGCAGTAGAAATTTCGGAGACAAAATTTGTCATGGTTTTAAATATCAATCTACATGTTTATGTCTATCTAACACATAATGTAGTACATATGCATTTTTTATAATTAAACAAGGAATTAGGTTTCACCAATACCAAAATGTTACAGGACATTTAAATAGAATATCAACTGATGAAAATTGACACTAATCAAATTGAGAGTGACACACTGTGCAGCGCAACGTACGGAAAGAGTTAATCATTATAAATAATAAATTAATAATTATAATAATAAATTGTGGATGTATAATAGAAGAATTGTGAGTATTTTATAATTCTGGAAAGACAGATGTGAGCAAATCAACTAAAGCATCAATGGCAAACAACTGTGCTTTGTGTAGCCCTTAGATTATATGGCGCTGCACACAAAAAAGACGGAGAAAAGAGAGACAAAGAAGAAAAACTAACAAGTTATACTTATGGAAGTTATAGTTCATCATCATCATCATCATCATCGAGTGCCATCTCCGCAACGAAGGTTGGCTACCATAGATCGCCATTCTACTCTGTTTCTTGCTTTGATGGTGCAGGCTGACATAGATTGACTTATCCATCTTTTGATGTTACTCTTTGTAGTGTTACGTGATGAGGCTCCAATCTCTTTCACGGTGGTGAAAGAAGTTATAGTTATAGTTATAATTATAGTTATAGTTATAGTTATAATTATAGTTATAGTTATAGTTATATTAATTCACAGATCGTAAAACATATTTTCAGATAGAAGATGTACAACAGAGGTGAGATGCAGAATGGCTCAGGGAAAATCAGCTTTCCCAAAAAATTAGGAAAGTACTATGTAATCCATTTTTGACAATAGAAACAAGAAAAAGAGTTCTTAAATGTTATGTAGAGCCATTCTTAACATAAGGATGTGAATCATGGACAATAGTACAACAGTGAAGAAAATCAGCGGAGTCTGTAGAAATTTGGTTTTACAGAAGAATGTTAAGAATACAATGGACAACTAAGAAGAGCAATGAAAATGTTCTGAAAGAGGCCAACGCAAAATGAGAGCTAATTTCCAATATTAGGAAGAAACAATCATCATTTTTTTGGCCATGTAATGAGAAGAGAACAGATGGGATATATTGTAAAAAACTGGGAAATTGAGGGCAGAGAAAGAGCAAAGAGAAAAGATACCAGACAGCTTAAGAGAATTGCTTGGCAGAAGGTCAACAACAGAAATGATAAATAACTGTCGAGATCGAAAGTTGGGGAGAGACATGATCACATACGCCAGCAGGCATGGTACTTGATGATAATGATTATTTGCAATGACATTAGTTTTGTACACACAAACAGACACATTTCAATAATACACTAAAAAAAACATGTTTTACCGAAAATCTGGCAAGAAGAAATGTTCTATGTTCTTGTTGATCAGTTATATTTAGAAACAAAAATGTAATCAATACTTGCTTTAATTTTGATCGTTTTTATATTTTTGGCTAATTTGTGTAGGTGTGTACATGTCTTTCCGTGACTTTATATTATATATCTATGTGTCTATGTATATACACATATATACACACATATATACACATATATACACATATATACACATATATACATAGACACACACAAATATACGTACACACACAGACATACACATACATACATACATACATACATACATACATACATACACACACACATACATACATACATACATACATACATACATACATACATACATACATACATACATACATACATACATACATACATACATACACACACACACACACATACATACATACATACATACATACATACATACATACATACATACATACATACATACATACATACATACACACATACATACATGCATACATACATACATATATATAATAATAAACATATATTTCAAAATGTTCTCCAATTTATCATCTCTGACCTAATCGTGAACATGTCTACTCTACAGCTCTTTGTTCCTTGTCCTTTATATATTCACACTTATTACCGTGTTCTTCTCGTACAGTTTTCAATTTTGAGATTATTTATTTGCCATTTTCTAAACCTCTCCGCTGAATCGCACGTTAAAGTACATTTAATGTGAGAAATATTCTAACCTAATCACTACCAAGGGCCAAAAATCCGGATAACAAAATTCGCCTTTTAATTCTTGCGTAAAACTGCAACAGCACATCCATTTGCTCTCTTCGTAATGTATATTATTCGTCAAATTCTATTTGAAATAAATCACATCAGTTGCATACACATTTGTTGGGGTATATGATATATATGTTTACATATATATATATATATATATATATATATATATATATATATATATATATATAACCTTTGATTCAAATATGTTTTCATCATCATCAAGTACTGGGCCTGCTGGCATAGATGTTTTTGTGTAAAATTTTACATACGTTGTTCTTAATTTGTACAAGAGGTTTATGTTTTTAACCTGTACAAAGAGTCTACATTCTTAATTAGTAAAAGCAGTCTATGTTCTTAATGTGTACAAGGAGTCTGCGTTCTTAATTTGTACAAGGAGTCTATGTTCTTAATTTCTACAAGGGGTCTACATTCTTAATTTGTACAAGGGGTCTACATTCTTAATTTGTACATGTGGTCAACGTTCTTAATTTGTACAAGGGGTCTACCTTCTTAATTTGTACAAGGAGTCAATGTTCTTAATTTGTACAAGGAGTCTACATTCTTAATTAGTAAAAGGAGTCGCCGTTCCTGAGACAAGGTTTTACGTTTCCCCGTCCGTCTCTGATATGAAGAAACACACACTATGAGATCAGGGTTTGCTGTAAAATCAATTCCATCGCAGCACGTGGGATTTCAACCACACATATCGAGCACATTAGCCACAAACCTACATCTCAACAATCGAGGATTCCAAACAGGAAGAAAAATCAAATAAACAAATAAACAAGAAGGCACAAGATGTTTAATATCACGTAGAATAAAAGCAACCAGCGAACCGAATCACAGTTGACTGTTTGCTTCAGATTTAGTTAAATAAGAAACAAGCCAGTGTGTTATAATTGAAGGCAATCCTGCATGTAAAAGTACCGTGCTGAAGTCGGATGTGTTGGGCTAAAGGTGCATTCCCCTTAACATTTTTAATAGAGCACGATGAAGAGAAGTAGACGTATGGAAAAGAGAACAGCAGAAGAAGAAATAAGTAATAAATAGTGAGCATAAAATATGATGGTAGCCGTGATAGCTCAGTGGTTAGTGTGCTCGACAAAAGGTCGGGTTCGATCCTGATCGACGACTTCCGGGTTCATCCAGCCTTAAATGGGTACCGAATTTTTTTTCTGGGAAAGTAAAACGACACGAGCGTAACCCGATCATATTACCGCCAAAAACCATGTGCCGAAAGTCTATACAAATTATGGTCGCTAATACCATATTAACCAATATATGTCTGCTTTATAGACTACACCAATACTTTCGATAGAATACACCATAATCAACTTATAGAGTGCTTAAAAGATATAAATCTAGACGACACAGACATACGACTAATATGTAATTTGTACTGGGAGCAAACAGCAATAATAAAATATAACAAGGAAGAACTCTACACCCAAGGACATAAAATGAGGAGTAAGACAGGGATGCATCCTATCACCAAGCTTGTTCAATCTATACACTGAGCAAATCTTGCCATGAAAAATGCCATGAAAAATATACTAACAACAAAACAAATATCAGCAGGGCTGAAACTAAGAATGGCAAAATGTTACATCTTCTCAATATTCCTGTATGGTGCAGAAACATGGACATTAGGCAAGAAAACACAACAGAAAATTGAAGCCTTTGAAATGTGGATTTATAGAAGAATAGGTAGAATTGAGTGGAAAGAAAAGAAAACAAACGATGAAGTCTTAAAACAACTGAAAATAAAAACAGAACTACTAAATACAATCAAGACAAGACAAATGAAATTGTTGGGGAATGTTAAAAGACACAACAGCCTACTAAAAGTAATATTGGAAGAAAAAATACAAGGTAAAATAGGCAGAGGCAGACCAAGACTAACATGGACGAGTAACATCACAAGATCGACAAGTCAATCTATGACAGCCTGCACCATCAAAGCAAGAAACATAGTAGAATGGCGATCCATGGTAGCCAACCTTCGTTGCGGAGAAGGCACTCAATGATGATGATGAACACCATATTCCCTATACGCCACTTGGCGTGACAGGGCTCTTTACTTTCTTATAAAGTCTGGTAAATGTTTTTTTCATAGACGTTTACAAGCATAAGGTCGGTAATATGACGTTCATGTTAAAAATACAGACCAGCTGGCGCTCACAAAGTGATATCGATTACCCTATTGTTTAATACCTGGCCAGGGAAATATTGGTGGGCGTTAGTACTAAATTAGAATTGGAGGCTTGAAAAGCAACGTGCGCACGCATTCTAACAACTGCTGAGTCTTAAAATTGGCGTCACAATACTGGCGCACCGCTACAAGGATTGGCCCTCGTAATGAATACAAACAAATATAGAGCAAATAAAATAATAATAAATATATAAATAAAATAAACAATAAAGAACAAATATGGGACTATTGCGATTGATAAAAAAAAAATAAAATCACAGGCGATAAACATAATAAATAAATATAAATAAAAACACGAATGCGTTGCAAAGAACACATTAACATATTTAGAAGACACAGTAAATAACACTCGAATGGGAAAAACAGCAGAGAAAAAGGGAATAAATCGTCACACACGAATGACATTTGTAAATACAAACTAATTACCATTAACACATTTTTAGGGTCTGCTGCTTTGTTTGTGTGGCTAGATTTATTCAGCCTATACAATGTGCTATAGGTAGATAGCTCAGTGGTTAGTGAACTGGATTACAAAGGACAAGGGGTAGGGTTCGATCCCAACCGACGGCTTCCGGGTTCACCTAGCCTTAAATGGGTACCTAATTTTTTTCTAGGAAAGTAAAGCAGCACGGGCGTAATACCGACCACATTACCCCAAAAATCAGCAACACCTTTTTTCGTGTTCGTCATTCACTTTCCTATGCTCATTAGATAACACAGAGTTGTCTCGCTTTTCTCACTAAAATAATAATATTTATTCTGATTAATATTATTTCCCTCCCTCATTACCATAATCTACCTATTCTCACTACAATAATCCCTCTATACTCATTGCATTAATCTCTCTACCAACATTATATTAATCCATATATCCTCACTAAAGTAATACCTCAGTCCTCACTAACGTAAGCTTTTTACCCTAAAAAAAAAACAACTCTTGTCTTCACAAACAATAATCCCACTATACCCGCTGCAATAATCCATATATCCTCACTAAATTAATCTCTCAATCCTCACTACAATAATCTCTCTATTCTCACTATAATAATCACTCTATATTCACTACAATAACCTCAATATCTTCACTAAAATAATCTCTCTATATTCACTACAATAATCTCTTTAACATCACTACAATAATCTTTCGATCTTCACTACAATATTCCCTTATTCCTCACTACAACAATATCTCTATCCTCATTACAAAAATCCCCCTATTCTCATTACAATAATCTGTCTATCTTTACAACAATAATCCCTCTATCATTACTACAATAATCCCTCTATCCTCACTACAAGAACCCCTCTGTCCTCACTACAAGTATCCCTCTATCCTCACTACAAGAACCCCTCTGTCCTCACTACAAGTATCCCTCTATCCTCACTACAAGAACCCCTCTGTCCTCACTACAAGTATCCCTCTATCCTCACTACAAGTATCCCTCTGTCCTCACTACAAGAATCTATTTATCCTCACTACAAGAATCCCTCTATCCTCACTACAAGAATAACTCTATCCTCACTACAAGAATAGCTCTATCCTCACTACAAGAATAGCTCTATCCTAACTACAAGAATAGCTCTATCCTCACTACAAGAATAGCTCTATCCTCACTACAAGAATAGCTCTATCCTCACTACAAGAATAGCTCTATCCTAACTACAAGAATAGCTCTATCCTCACTACAAGAATAGCTCTATCCTCACTACAAGAATAGCTCTATCCTCACTACAAGAATAGCTCTATCCTCACTACAAGAATAGCTCTATCCTAACTACAAGAATAGCTCTATCCTCACTACAAGAATAGCTCTATCCTCACTACAAGAATCTATTTATCCTCACTACAAGAATAGCTCTATCCTCACTACAAGAATCTATTTATCCTCACTACAAGAATAGCTCTATCCTCACTACAAGAATCTATTTATCCTCACTACAAGAATAGCTCTATCCTCACTACAAGAATCTATTTATCCTCACTACAAGAATAGCTCTATCCTCACAACAAGAATAACTCTATCCTCACTACAAGAATCTATTTATCCTCACTACAAGATAGCTCTATCCTCACTACAAGAATAACTCTATCCTCACTACAAGAATCTATTTATCCTCACTACAAGAATAGCTCTATCCTCACTACAAGAATAACTCTATCCTCACTACAAGAATCTATTTATCCTCACTACAAGAATAGCTCTATCCTCACTACAAGAATAACTCTATCCTCACTACAAGAATCTATTTATCCTCACTACAAGAATAGCTCTATCCTCACTACAAGAATCTATTTATCCTCACTAAAAGAATAACTCTATCCTCACTACAAGAATAACTCTATCCTCACTACAAGAATAGCTCTATCCTCACTACAAGTATCCCTCTATCCTCACTACAAGAATCCATTTATCCTCAATACAGGAATCCCTCTATCCTCACTACAGGAATCCCTCTATTCTCACTACAAGAATCCCTCTATCCTCACTACAATAATCCCTCTATCCTCACTACAAGAATTCATCTATCCTCACTACAATAATGCCTCTATCCTCACTACAAGAATTCATCTCTCCTCACTACAATAATCCCTCTATCCTCACTACAATAATCCCTCTATCCTCACTACAATAATCCCTCTATTCTCACTACAAGAATCCCTCTATCCTCACTACAATAATCCCTCTATCTTCACTACAAGAATCTATTTATCCTCACTACAGGAATCCCTCTATTCTCACTACAAGAATCCCTCTATCCTCACTACAATAATCCCTCTATCCTCACTACAAGAATTCATCTCTCCTCACTACAATAATCCCTCTATCTTCACTACAAGAATCTATTTATCCTCACTACAGGAATCCCTCTATTCTCACTACAAGAATCCCTCTATCCTAGCTACAAGAATCCCTCTGTCCTCACTACAAGAATCCATTTATCCTCACTACAGGAATCCCTCTATCCTCACTACAGGAATCCCTCTATTCTCACTACAATAATCTTTATATCCTCTCTACAAAAATCTCTATATCACCTCTACAAAAATCTCTATATCCTCACTACAATAATCTCTATATCCCCTACAAAAATCTCTATATCCTCACTACAATAATCTATATATCCTCACTACATTAATCTCTTTATCCTCACTACAATAATCTATATATCCTCACTACAAGAATTCCTCTATCTTCACTACATTAATCTTTATATCCTCACTACAATAATCTCTATATCCTCACTACAATAACCCCTATATCCTCACTCAAGGATCAATGTACCTTCACTACTGTAGCTTATATTTGTAACCTCATTCTTCAATATTTTAGATTTTGATGACTGTGTTAATTTTCTTCTATTATTATTATTATTATTATTATTATTATTATTATTATTATTATTCACGCTCTTATTTCTTTTCCACTTTACCCCATCGACCTCTATCTCTTATATTCTTCCCCCCCCCCCCCCCCCCCCACACACCCGCTCCTCTTTTCAGTCTCCTAGTTCGGAGCTATTTAACTGTACTAGTCTCGGCCGAGTCCTTAACGTCTTTCTCACGATGATTCTAATGTGGATGTTTTCATGACTTGTCAAATGGGAAATTCAAAGTGCAAATCAATAAATTAACTGTTTGCAGCGATAAAAAGGAAGTTCAGTTGAAACCAGCACGTTGTGAAGCACACACAAAAAAAAAAAACTGAAAAAATATAAAATCAGTTGTTGAGCTTGCACGGAAAGCAATTTAATAAAACATGATATTGATATGTCGGGATCAATAAGCAGCAGGCCACAGATTTAACCTAAATGCAAAATGTCATATCCAGTCCATAAAATACTTCTCTCCCACTCTCTTGATTTCGTGCAGTTTTAACATTTTATTTTCCTTATTCCGTGATCTCTTGCTATCTTATTGTCTGTCTTCCTTCCTTCATAACATTCCTTGATTTAAGCATTCCTGACAGTTTATTTAGAATTGATATCTTTTTTTTTTAAATTTTGTCCGACTGGTATATTATTTATAGAACCATCATCATTCTACTTTTACAGTGTCTATAGTTCCCTTATCATTGTTACCTGATTGTTCACTATTAATTGTTGATAATGTTGATATCGCAGCACTCCTGGCACACACAAAGGTGTTCAGCTACCTTGAGCTTAGACTGTTCAGGTAGCTCACTGTTTCCCCACATTCTATTTACAAAGGAATATTTTGTCTGCTTTCATAGGAATAGCATAACTACTCTTTAGAGAAGAAAATGATATCTAAGAGAGAAAGAGAGGAACTTGTTATCAATGATAGTGAGAGAGAGAGGAAACTTATATCTAAGAGAGAGAGAGAGAGAGAGAGGAAACTTATATCTAAGAGAAAGAGAGAGGAAACTTATATCTAAGAGAGAAAGAGAGGAAACTTATATCTAAGAGAGAAAGAGAGTAACTTGTTATCAATGATAGAGAGAGAGAGGAAACTTATATCTAAGAGAGAGAGAGAGAGAGAGAGAGAGAGACTTATATCTAAGAGAGAGAGAGAGGAAACTTATATCTAAGAGAGAAAGAGAGTAACATGTTATCAATGATAGAGAGAGAGAGGAAACTTATATCTAAAAGAGAGAGAGAGAGGAAACTTATATCTAAAAGAGAGAGAGAGAGACGAGCTTGTTATCAATGATAGAGAGAGAGAGGAACTTGTTATCAATGATAGTAAGAGAGAGGAACTTGTTATCAATGATAGTGAGAGAGAGGAAACTTATATCTGAGAGAGAGAGAGAGAGTAACTTGTTATCAATGATAGAGAGAGAGAGGAAACTTATATCTAAGAGAGAGAGAGGAAACTTATATCTAAGAGAGAGAGAGAGAGAGAGAGAGGAGCTTGTTATCAATGATAGAGAGAGAGGAACTTGTTATCAATGATAGTGAGAGAGAGGAACTTGTTATCAATGATAGTGAGAGAGAGGAAACTTATATCTGAGAAAGAGAGAGAGAGAGAGGGGAACTTGTTATCAATGATAGAGAGAGAGAGAGAGAGGAACTTGTTATCAATGATAGTGAGAGAGAGGAAACTTATTTCTGAGAGAGAGATAGAGGAACTTGTTATCAATGATAGAGAGAGAGAGGAACTTGTTATCAATGATAGAGAGAGAGAGGAGCTTGTTATCAATGATAGTGAGAGAGAGGAAACTTATATCTAAGAGAGAGAGAGATAGTGGAACTTGTTATCAATGATAGTGAGAGAGAGAGGAACTTGTTATCAATGATAGTGAGAGAGAGGAAACTTACATCTAAGAGAGAGAGCGAGAGAGAGAGAGAGAGAGAGAGAGAGGAACTTGTTATCAATGATAGTGAGAGAGAGGAAACTTATATCTGAGAGAGAGAGAGAGAGAGAGAACTTGTTATCAATGATAGTGAGAGAGTGGAAACTTATATCTAAGAGAGAGAGATAGAGGAGCTTGTTATCAATGATAGAGAGAGAGGAACTTGTTATCAATGATAGTGAGAGAGAGGAACTTGTTATCAATGACAGTGAGAGAGAGGAACATGTTATCAATGATAGTGAGAGAGAGGAAACTTATATCTGAGAGAGAGATAGAGGAACTTGTTATCAATGATAGAGAGAGAGAGGAACTTGTTATCAATGATAGTGAGAGAGAGGAAACTTATATCTAAGAGAGAGAGATAGAGGAACTTGTTATCAATGATAGAGAGAGAGAGAGAGGAACTTGTTATCAATGATAGTGAGAGAGAGGAAACTTATATCTAAGAGAGAGAGAGAGAGAGGAACTTTTTATCAATGATAGAGAGAGAGAGGAAACTTATATCTAAGAGAGAGAGAGAGAGAGAGGAACTTTTTATCAATGATAGAGAGAGAGGAAACTTATATCTAAGAGAGAAAGAGAGGAACTTGTTATCAATGATAGAGAGAGAGAGAGGAAACTTATATCTAAGAGAGAGAGAGGAACTTTTTATCAATGATAGAGAGAGAGAGAGAGAGGAAACGTATATCTAAGAGAGAAAGAGAGGAACTTTTTATTAATGATAGAGAGAGAGAGAGAGAGAGAGAGAGAGAGAGAGAAACTTATATCTAAGAGAGAAAGAGAGGAACTTTTTATCAATGATAGAGAGGGAGAGGAAACTTATATCTTAGAGAGAGAGAGAGAGAGAGAGAGAGAGGAACTTTTTATCAATGATAGAGAGAGAGAGAGGAAACGTATATCTAAGAGAAAGAGAGGAACTTTTTATCAATGATAGAGAGAAAGAGGAAACTTATATCTAAGAGAGAAAGAGAGGAACTTTTTATCAATGATAGAGAGAGAGGGGAAACTTATATCTAAGAGAGAGAGAGAGGAACTTTTTATCAATGATAGAGAGAAAGAGGAAACTTATATCTAAGAGAGAAAGAGAGGAACTTTTTATCAATGATAGAGAGAGAGAGAGAGAGAGAGAAAGGAAACTTATATCTAAGAGAGAAAGAGAGGAACTTTTTATCAATGATAGAGAGATTAAACTTATATCTAAGAGAGAAAGAGAGAGAGAGAGAGAGAGAGAGAGAAACATATCTAATAGAGAGAGAGATGGGGGGGTATGGCTTATATCTATGAGAGAGAGAGAGAGAGAGAGAGATATGTAACAGAGTAAGCTAAGGAAGCATAGTGAGAGCAGGTAATTTAGTCGTTACCGCTCCTTGAATAGACGATGACAGTATCATATAGTGGCGACCAGCAGATTTAACTATAATGATGGTATTTCAGTATCACTAGTGAGTCAGAAGTTTAGTTACAGTAGAGGTTATAGGAGAAGGGTAGTAACCTGGAGGAAGGAGTGAGGTACAGAGTAATTGGACAAAGCGATGGGATTTTCCATGATCCCCACTCACCTGTTGTAGAGGGTGGGTAGTGATACGCACCGAAGGAGAGGTCCAGAATAGTGGAATGACACATACAACCAGTTGTTGTGAGGATGACCATCACGCATCGACCTCGTGACGTATTGTCAAATCTCCACGATTGTCCATGCAAGTTAGTTGTTATTCTAAATGACCATCACATGATACCATGCACTAAACTCATGGTGTTACTCTGCCAGGTAATTAGCTACCAGGAGAGGCCAGTGTCATGAGGTAATGTTATTCCAAATAGGTCGTAGAGATTCGGGAAACAGGATGCTTTGCCCAAATTTGGGAAAGTTGGGTGTTGGTCACAGACGAAGTGACTAGATCACATTGCGAGTGGTCAATTTGCGAGATCTTATTGGTCACTAGCTCGCAAGAAGAAGTGAGTGGTTGAATACTTAAGGTGATGCAGAACAGTTTAAGTTAAGTCAAGCCAGAGAATTAGAAGAAGTAGAATGTAGACTGAGTCAGTTAAAACGGCTTCGGCCGAACTGCTAAAGGCAGTTAGCCAGTTAACAGTTAGAGTCAGAACAGTTAGAAAGTTAAGTTGGAAGTGTAGTAATAAGTTTTGATGGAGTTAGCAAGAACAGTTAGAAATCTACAAGTTACAGTCATAAGTCAGTAATAGATTATTAAGACACTAGAGAAGTTATCAGTAGAAGTTGTTTTACAAGTGTCCAAGAATTGTGTTCCATTGTGTTACATATATTCTACATGTCGTAAGTAGACTCACAAGTTTGTAAGAAATGAAGATGTTGATGAACAATGTTCCATACCAATAAACATTAATAGTTGAACATTGAAGAGAGACTTTATGTGCAAGTCTATTATATATACCATATTGTGTGTTGTGATCATTGAAGTACTAGCCACTATAGAAAGATAAAGAACAAAGAACATCACAACTCTATAACATTTAATAATTAATTTGGTGCCGTGACCAGGATGAACCTGAGTTGTCGCGGAGAGAAATCAAATAAATGAATGACAGAAAGTTAACGGAAGAATAAATAGCCTGCCCAGTCTTCAACTTAGAAATCACGGAGAAATCACCGTGTACCGTCTACCGGGTCAAAAGTTCAACACGACCACAATTCTACCTGTGTTGCACTCCTGCCAGCTGAGATTGTAATTTTACCAATCAAGAATACCTGTCCTTCAGGTCAAAATTCAAATTACGCTGTTTGCGTAACACAAGTCTGAAATTTACCTGTGTCAAGTGTCTAAGAGAGGCACTAAAATTTTATTCAGCATTAAATCTGACCAGCCAAGAGATTGTCAAATTGTCAGTCAATATTACCTGTTTTGTTGGTATCAAGTCATAGCGTCAAGTTGCAACAAATCATTGTTTCGTCCACCTGAGATTCAAAGTTCATCAATGAGGCCGACCTTTGAACTGTGACCCACCACAGTGTTTATTTTGAAAGTATTCAGGAAGAGGCATCAGGCATAACTCTCAACAGAATATCGTCATCGTCAGATAACTCCCGACACATTTGTAATTGTCGAACGTGTCGAATTTTCTCATGTGGCAATTTATTGAGGAAAATTGTGAATTGTGATTGATAATTAATAATTTCAAGTGGTGTAGTCTTTATTTAGAGAAACAAGTCAAGTAACAAGTAAGAGTGTTAATAGATAAATATTATAATGGCCATTCGCGTGTGTTAGAAATTAAAATAAATTAACATTAACATTAGACAGTAGGTGACCACAAGGAAGAAGACCGATTGTCAGCACAGCTGAGAAACAATAATTAATTAATTAGAGTTATTAAGTAGTTAATTAATTAATTTATTAAGTAAGTAGTTAAAGATTGTATTCTTTTAAATTAGTATTGTAACCATTTTTTTTCAGCAGCTGGTGGAATTTGTTTAAATAGTGTTCTGTTAGTTTGGTTAAGTAATTATTAATTTTAAATTAGTATTCTTGATAAATTGACATACCCTATTTTATATTGTTCTGTAACCATTTTTTTTAAATTGTACTGGATGTATTTTTAATAGTGTTTGAAATACTACATTGTTTATCCCACAGGGAAATTAAATAATAATAATCATTTTTATACTGCATTGTTTTATTCCACAGAGAATTTAATAATAATTTCTATTTATTCCAGAAACCGAGGCCAGAGTAGAGCTCATAAAGTGCTGATAATTAGTACATGTAATATAACATATAATAAATTTTAATTGTTTGTTCTATCAATAGAAGGGAGAGGTAGGTTTTATAGGAAACATGGCAACCACAGTAGACCCCACAACCGAAACGCTGAATGAACTGCGACTGACGATAAACCTGCCATCAAACTTAAGAGGACGGAGGGAGAGTGTAGAGAATTTGCAGACTTAACACTGAATTGGAGAGACCTAAAGAATATAACTTTCAAGACTTGATTGGATGAAGTATCCACATTCATGGGAAGGTAAGGTAGAATTAATGCCTGTGTGTATATACGGAGACAGAGTATTGGTCTAACGGAAAAGGGCATTTGTGAGATCTGGTGGAAGAGATGATATCCAGTGACAGATCATAAATATTTTTGTTGAAGGACTAGCCAACAGAGGACAGAGGATTAATTTATATTGACTTAGGAAGGATCTTACGACTATGAATGGAACTTTAGATTTAGCCA
Source organism: Megaustenia siamemsis (assembly GCA_032433765.1). NCBI lineage: Eukaryota > Metazoa > Mollusca > Gastropoda > Stylommatophora > Ariophantidae > Megaustenia > Megaustenia siamemsis. The sequence goes on along the minus strand of JAVIAB010000117.1, from coordinate 52,102,554 downwards.
GCAAGGAAGAAATCATAGGAGAAGATGTGATTCAAGTATGAGACTAAACGGGTCTACGCTTCAATAAGAGAAGTTAATGTATACTATGTAAGCAGGAAATAAATTATAAAGAGTTAAGTTTACCTGTGATGACTGACTAATGAGAAGCCAGAATGTAGTTAAGCCATATAGGTGACCACTTGGGGAGTGAGTCACCCGAAGTAACGAATAAAAAATGGTGATAACCATGTTTACATTGGCTTAATTAAGGCTTGAGTCGAGTTGAGAGGACGCTATTTACAGACGCAGAAGTCTTAGCGTACCTAGAGTTAAGAGAACTCAGAATTGACAAACAAGAGATGATTTATAGAGAATGTCTAGAGATGATAGTAGTGTCAAGAGAATATAGAAGACAAGAGAGCTGAGGAAATAGAGACTACCTCAGAAGAACTAGAAGTTAATATAAGTGTGTAGCAAGGAGATGAGAGGGTTATTGAAATTTAAGAGTTGTGGAAGAATGAGAAGTGAGAAGCAAGGTGATGATAACCTGTGCTTATTGAGACCTAAAGAATTAGGTTATAAATGTGAATACTAGGAGAAGTATCATGAGAAAAGGAGTCTGGAAGAGACTCATGTGAAACATGTACCGAGTGATAACTCATAGAAAGGTTACATGAGCGAATTATAGGAAAATTACAAGAAGTCGGAGAAATGAAAGTCAGAGAAATGAGAGAATTATTGAGAGAACCTCACAGAGAATTCTGAGTTGTGAAATTATGTAACTGAGTGATAACTCAGAAAGGTTACATAAGAATTAAGAGATTTTAAGTTGTGTGAGAGGTAATAACCTGAAGAAGATGAGTCTAGAGGAGACTCATGTGAAATATGTAACCAGAGTGGTAACTCGTAAAAGGTTATATAAAGAGAAATGGAACTTGAGAGAGAGTTTCCAGAATTTACTGAGACTAAATAGTAGTTCTGTGTGAATACAAGAGATTAAGCAGATTTCTCTGAGTCAAATGAATGACTAGCAGATGCTGTCAAGTGGATGGTGTCCAGATAATTCTGATCTTGAGTCTAAGATGATACTAGAAGAGTATCAGGAGAAATGAGTCTAAAGGATGGACTCATGGGTAATTAATCTGGAGCTTGAGAGAGAGTTCCAGAAATTATTGATTGATGATGACTTACAAGAAATCATATAATATATAGAGAAATGAGGCTCAGAGAAAGAGTATGATGTAAATAAGTCTGAAGTATATATGTATGTATATTGATATATTGTTGCTCAAACTAAGTGTTGTTTGTGATTTGTAGTCTCCGGAGATATGTGAATTGTCTACGTATGGTCATATATGTTCTATGTGAATTGAGCAAATATGTGAAAATTTTTTATCATGAATATTTTTATTTCAGACTTCTTTGACAGTCTGTCAGAGGTTTCATTTGTAAAATGTTGAAGATAATGTTTAATGTTTTATTAATACCTTACAAATGCGTGTTGTACATGGTTTGTCTTATGAGTTTATTTATAGGATATTGGGATCACAGGTGCCAGTCGACAGATGTCTGGTGATGCCTGTGATGTAGCCTCAAGAAGCTGACAAACAGTCATTGTCAAGAATTAGTTAACATTTTCAATAAGACTTGCATTATAGTAAATGGTTGAGTTACTCATTCAAGGGACACAACTGGACATATTTTCAAAAATTAAGTCCCTTGGAAATGTTAAAGTTTTTTGGTTACAAATAAGTTTTATTGCTCAGTACCTTATTGTTCTCCTAGATTGTGTTGATGCTTATGTATTATTAAAGAATGAATGTTGTATTATGATTAATAGTCATATATTAATGATGTTCCATATAACTCTGTTACTGTTTTATGTAGATGATACTAAGATTTATTTACTTAGAAATAAATCTGATATGTAATAAGGGAGGAATATGTAACAGAGTAAGCTAAGGAAGCATAGAGAGAGCAGGTAATTTAGTCGTTACCGCTCCTTGAATAGACGATGACAGTATCATATAGTGGCGACCAGCAGATTTAACTATAATGATGGTATTTCAGTATCACTAGTGAGTCAGAAGTTTAGTTACAGTAGAGGTTATAGGAGAAGGGTAGTAACCTGGAGGAAGGAGTGAGGTACAGAGTAATTGGACAAAGCGATGGGATTTTCCATGATCCCCACTCACCTATTGTAGAGGGTGGGTAGTGATACGCACCGAAGGAGAGGTCCAGAATAGTGGAATGACACATACAACCAGTTGTTGTGAGGATGACCATCACGCATCGACCTCGTGACGTATTGTCAAATCTCCACGATTGTCCATGCAAGTTAGTTGTTATTCTAAATGACCATCACATGATACCATGCACTAAACTCATGGTGTTACTCTGCCAGGTAATTAGCTACCAGGAGAGGCCAGTGTCATGAGGTAATGTTATTCCAAATAGGTCGTAGAGATTCGGGGAAACAGGATGCTTTGCCCAAATTTGGAAAGTTGGGTGTTGGTCACAGACGAAGTGACTAGATCACATTGCGAGTGGTCAATTTGCGAGGATCTTATTGGTCACTAGCTCGCAAGAAGAAGTGAGTGGTTGAATACTTAAGGTGATGCAGAACAGTTTAAGTTAAGTCAAGCCAGAGAATTAGAAGAAGTAGAATGTAGACTGAGTCAGTTAAAACGGCTTCGGCCGAACTGCTAAAGGCAGTTAGCCAGTTAACAGTTAGAGTCAGAACAGTTAGAAAGTTAAGTTGGAAGTGTAGTAATAAGTTTTGATGGAGTTAGCAAGAACAGTTAGAAATCTACAAGTTACAGTCATAAGTCAGTAATAGATTATTAAGACACTAGAGAAGTTATCAGTAGAAGTTGTTTTACAAGTGTCCAAGAATTGTGTTCCATTGTGTTACATATATTCTACATGTCGTAAGTAGACTCACAAGTTTGTAAGAAAATGAAGATGTTGATGAACAATGTTCCATACCAATAAACATTAATAGTTGAACATTGAAGAGAGACTTTATGTGCAAGTCTATTATATATACCATATTGTGTGTTGTGATCATTGAAGTACTAGCCACTATAGAAAGATAAAGAACAAAGAACATCACAACTCTATAACAGAGAGAGAGAGAGTCAACTTATTTATAAAATGTAAACTCTACTTGAAATTAATTATCAGCGACTGACGGCTCAAAGTCTGAAATATCGTCTAGAAAAGTGCACACTACATCAACTTTTACTAGACTAAAACTTATTTGGAAAGATAAGAACATTACTTAGCTCTAAAATCAGGGTGAAGTGCACCATTGTTATATCGATTTTTCTGTTTGAGAAACATGGACACTTACAGCTAAAGCTAGAGATAAAATGCAAGCTATATGGAGATGAAGTGGTTAGTGAACTGGACTACAAAGGACAAGGGGTAGGGTTCAATCCCAACCGACGGCTTCCGGGTTCACCCAGCCTTAAATGGGTACCGGATTTTTTTCTGGGAAAGTAAAGCAGCACGGACGTAATACCGACCACATTACCCCAAAAATCATGTGCTGAAGGTCTGTAAAATATAGGGTCACTAACACCATATTTCCCTATACGCCACTTGGTGTGACAGGGGTACTTTACTTACTTATATGGAGATGACATGTTATCGTAAGGATTTGGGAAAATTTTTACTTGGATCATATCACGAATGAAAAAGTTCGCAAAGGATGCAACAATCAATCTGAGTACATGATGATCTTTGGACTTTTGTGAAGAAATGGAGAATGATATGGTTTGGTCACGTACCTCATTCGTCTAGCACAGACAATTCTGCAAGAACCTGTGACAGAGGAAGATGGAAAGGCAGATAGTGAACAAAGATGGAAAGTTTTAAACCAAAGAGTAGACAGACCTCGACTTCGCAGAGTCGTAAAGAAATTAAATTTGTTTACATATCATTATATATATTTTGTGTGTTGTTGTTTGTTGTTCCAGCTGAAGGCCTACTTGGCCAAAACGTCGACTTTTGTTTTGTCGATTACCACGTAAAGCTGTCACCATACCTCTTTTTTTCTTATTTTTTTTTTTTTAGTATTGCTCGTAAAGAATAACTAAAGTTCAGTGGAAAAGGCTGATGATATATGTCAAGAGTATCCCCCCACCCCCAGGATTAAGGGATGAATAAGACGAACAAGAAAAGAAGAAGCAGAAAGAAGGAAGATATGGCTGTTTAAGAACACGATAAAATGAATGCGTCATTTGAAAACTCTATCGAAAGCTCTGACATTAAATATGATGATAACCCTGGTTCGTAGCCCCGAGTTATTTCAAATGACGGGCGACTAGATATCATTTATCATCACTGAGTGCCGTTTCCGCATCGAAGGTTGGCTACCATGGAGCGCCATTCAGCTCTGTCTCTTATTTTCATGGTGCAGGTTGTCATAGGCTGACTTGTCCATCTCTTGATATTACTCATCCATGTTAGTTTTGGTCTGCCTCTGCTACCTTGTATTTTACCTTCCGAATTACTTTAAGTAATTAGACATAGTACAGGCGACTAGATAGAGTACAAACTATGGGTTAAAAAAAAAATCCGGAAAGTTTATAAAGATCTGGCAAAAGATCATTAATAATAAAGACCTTCGAGATTCCTTGCTCTATACGAGAACGAAAAAGACCAGAGAACATTTTTCAGCGAGAACGGTTAATATGGAATTCATCAAACCAAATGACATTTTGTTCAAGAGGTCATGTGCCCTTCCCACATCTCAGATGGCATTGACGATGTCCGCCCGATCCATTGCAAAGATAATGCTGAACTAAGGAAACAATATTTAACTTGGAAATTAATTTTTAGTCATTAAAAGCAATACACATTTACAAACTGAAAATATATTGTGCGACGAGTAAGTGGATAACATATCCGTAATGAACTGTAGACCGTAACGCAAATTTGATCACCTACCGTTCTGTGTCAATCACACAACGATAATCATAATTCAGGTCTACTGATATAGGCTGGATAATCACGGTTGTCTGAGCATTTGTACCCATTTTCATCCTTTTAGATTCGAATTAAAAAAGAAAAGTGTTTGTGTACGCTATGGTTATATACTGTTACGCAAGCTCAATGAAAGAAATATTAAATGTAAATCTCTTATCATCTCTTTCTCGTGCTGTTTCAGTGCTTTTTCGCTGTATCTGTAGTTATTACTAGTTAGTCAGTTAGTTAGCTAGTTAATTAGCTAGCTAGTTAGTTATATAGCTAGTTAGCTAGCTATTAGCTAGCTAGTTAGCTAGCTGGGTAGTTAATTAGCTTTTTAGCTTGCTAGTTAGTGTGTTATTATAGTGCATTAATTAGCCTGCTAGTTAGTTAATGAGCTTGCTAGTTACTTGATTAGTTAATTAGTTAATTGGCTTGTTAGCTAGGTAGCTAGCTAATTATTTAGCTAGTTTGTTAGTTAGCTAGCTAGTTAGTTAGCTAGCTAGTTAGTTAGTTAGTTAGGTAGCTAGTCCGTTAGTTAGTTAGTTAGCTAGCTAGTTAGTTACTTAGTTAATTAGCTTGCTAGTTTGTGAGTTAGTAAGTTAATTAGATTGCTGCTTAGTTAGTTAGTTAATTAGCTTGCTAGTTTGTGAGTTAGTAAGTTAATTAGCTTGCTAGTTAGTTAATTAGCTTGCTAGTTTGTGAGTTAGTAAGTTAATTAGCTTGCTAGTTAGTTAGTTAATTAGCTTGCTAGTTTGTGAGTTAGTAAGTTAATTAGCTTGCTACTCAGTTAGTTAATTAGCTTGCTAGTTAGTTGATTAGTTAGTTAGCTTGCTAGTTAATTGATTACTTAATTAGCTTGCTAGTTAGTTGATTACTTAATTAGCTTGCTAGTTAGTTGATTAGATAATTAGCTTGCTAGTTAGTTATTTAGCTTGCTAGTTAGTTGATTGGATAATTAGCTTGTTAGTTAGTTATTTGGTTAGTTTGTTGACAGATCATTCTCTCTGCACATAGGACAACTCCTTACATGTTCCGATCTCTGCTTAATTTATCCCTCAGCGTTCAGTGACTGACAACAACAATTATTTTGATGTTGTTGATTTACCGGTGTTCTTGAACTCCCTGCACAGTGCTTATATCTGGCGGCACTTCTTTTGATAACATTCTTTTACAGTTTATTCATTGTAGAGCTACACAAATTATAAGGACCTAGGCCCCCTACATCATTGACAGCTATGATAGTGTCAGCCCGATCCACTGCTCATCCATTATTTACTACAGCGAACTTTACCTCATTCACCCGAATGCCCTGGCACATAATGAAGTAGATTTTAATCAGCCTTTACATCTTCAGAGACTTCAACCACTGTCTTGAAAAAAAAAGATAATTTCTGTTTTTCTTAGTAAACTCACTTAGTCACCGAGAAAGCATGCATAGGTAGAATTCTGTTTCAAACCATGTCTTAGATACTGCCTGGACCTCAATCACTACATGTAAAAAAAAGTAAAGTAAAGAGCCCCGTCACGTCAAGTGGCGTATAAGGAATATGGTGTTAGTGACCATAATTTTTATAGACCTATATAGGCATATGATTTTTGGGGTAATGTGGTCGGTATTACGTCCGTGCCACTTTACTTTGCTAGAAAAAAATCCGGTACCCATTTAAGGCTGGGTGAACCCGGAAGTCGTCGATCGAGATCGAACCCGACCTTTTTGCCTTAGTAGTCCAGTTCACCCACCACTGGGCTATCGCGGCTCCCAATCACTACATGTAGTCAAGGTAAACATTCATCCGACTGTGCAACCGACGTTCGGACAACCTGTGCTCGGTTCCAGCTGGAAGCAGTGTGAATTGTACTCGTGGTTGGAAACAAAAAATACCCCCGCGGTCGACCCAGCCGCTGGCATGAATAGTTACCAGGGTAGTACTCTGGGTTGGTGAGGAATATTAAAACCCAGGTGTCCTCGCCAGGGTACGAACCCCGGCTGTTGCCGTGGTAAGCCAACCGCCTATCGATTGCGCTAACCGGACACCCTCTAATCAGTTTGATGTATACTGAGATGGACGTACAAAACTCTGCTGGCAACTACCATTTATATAATTAATTTTGTGTCATCATTTTAACACTTTATTTTGGGATGTATATACCAGACATGGCTGTGTACTGTCGCCGGATTTATTTTCACTTTACAGCTAGCATATTATGAGATCAATAGTAGACAAAAAAGGTATTGAAGTCAACGGTCACAACATAAATAATTTTGCAATTTCGGATAAAACAGTCTTAATAGTAGAGACAGAGAATGAACAACAAGAAATGTTAGACATAATAGTAAAAGAAAGCAACAAAAAAGGTCTCAAATCTATGTCAATAGACGTGAGAAAGAGAGTTCATTGGTGCTATATAGAACCATTTCTGACCTATGGAAGCGAATCATGGACAGTAGACAAGCAAATGAAAAGACGATTAGAGGACACAGAGATGAGATTTCTCAAAAGATATGCTAAAGTTCCAAGGACAGCTAAAAAAAGATCATGAAGAAATTCTCAAAGAGGCCAACACAAAAAGGGAGCTCCTAAAAAACATCAGAAAGAAACAATCACAATTTTTCAGGCATATCATGAGAAGAGGAGAGTTAGAATACTTGGTTACAACTGGCAAATTAAAAGGAAAGAGATATCGCGGACGACAAAGAGATAAAATACTGGATAGCTTTGTGTCATGGCATGGAAAACAGTCAACAACAGAACTGATACGATGCACTGTAGATAGAAGATTGTGGAAGAACATGATCGCCTACGCCAACCGGTATGGCACATGATGATATATCAGTTATCTATTAACTGATAATAACATAAGGCAACTACGATGAGTAGATGCAACGAAACCTAAGAAGTTTGCTTATTTGGTTATGGAAGCCCCGGTATCACAGCAAACGAATTAAAATCCGTAATTGCTCACCGCCCGTGCCAGCGTAATCATCCGAATCTCATCTCACAAACAAAGAAAGGTAACTGTAGTCCCCATCGTAGCAGTCTCAGCACATGCCAAAAGACATAAGGCGAAACCGCGCAGAAAGTGAACACAGCCAACTGTCCCCTGTCATACGATATCATCATTTATCGTAAACAATTGGAATATCGAAACATGATCAAAACAGATGAAACACACAGCTCACGGTGTGCACGGAGCACTTAACTCAGTAGCTCCTGCAACAAGCCGGACCTGGAATATGAGGAAACTGCAACAATGAACACTTTTCATGCATAGCCTTCAATTGTTCCCGCCGTCTATCCACCATATAGAGGGTGGGAGAGAGGGAGAGATAGAACATCAGAAGTGCAACTAATTTGTGTGTTTATGGAAGTGGCTTCCCTTGACAAAAGCGACTTTCTCTTACTCTCCAGCATCCACGTGGCACGTCACCAATCCTCACTAAGTTAGAGTAAACGTAATTTCGATTTTATTCAATAATTTTAACGTATTATATTTATTCTTAGAGAATATCAATTGATTATTTTGGTCATTTAATTGTGTTTTTTTTACCGTCAATTATACTGTGTATGTTTGCTATTTGTGTGGATCACTATGCATGTTGTTTAGGATCTCTGAACGGATTGATTCGCATTTCATTATTTGTAATGCTAAAAACTGATTCAGTGTTTGAACAAGTCAGAGTTCGAACAACCTTCTGGTACGAATTATAGTATAGTATAGTATAGTATAGTATAGTATAGTATAGTATAGTATAGTATAGCATAGTATAGTATAGTATAGTATAGTATATAATAGCATAGTATAGCATAGCATAGCATATTACAGTACAGTACAGTATAGTATAGTATAGCATATAATATCATAGTATAGTATAGCATAGTATAGTATACCATAGAATAGCATAGCATATTATAGTATAGCATAGTATAGTATAGCATAGCATATTATAGTATAGTATAGTAGATATAGCATAGCATAGCATAGCATAGCGTAGTATAGTATAGTATAGTATAGTGTAGTATAGTATAGTATAGTATAGTATAGTATAGTATAGTATAGTATAGTATAGTATAGTATAGTATAGTATAGTATAGCATAGCATATCATAGCATAGCATATCATAGTATAGTATAGTATAGTATAGTATAGCATAGTATAGTATAGTATAGTATAGTATAGTATAGTATAGTATAGTATAGTATAGTATAGTATAGTATAGTATAGTATAGTATAGTATAGTATAGTATAGTATAGTATAGTATAGTAAAGTACAGTACAGTACAGTACAGTACAGTACAGTATATCATAGCATAGCATAGTATAGTATAGTATAGTATAGTATAGTGTAGTATAGTATAGTATAGTATAGTATAGTATAGTATAGTATAGTATAGTATAGTATAGTATAGTATAGTATAGTATAGTATAGTATAGTATAGTATAGTATAGTATAGTATAGTATAGTATAGCATAGCATATCATAGCATAGCATATCATAGTATAGTATAGTATAGTATAGTATAGTATAGTATAGTATAGTATAGTATAGTATAGTATAGTATAGTATAGCATAGTATAGTATAGTATAGTATAGTATAGTATAGTATAGTATAGTATAGTATAGTATAGTATAGTATAGTATAGTATAGTATAGTATAGTATAGTATAGAATAGTATAGTATAGTACAGTACAGTACAGTACAGTACAGTACAGTACAGTACAGTACAGTACAGTACAGTACAGTACAGTACAGTACAGTACAGTACAGTACAGTATAGTATAGTATAGTATAGTATAGTATAGTATAGTATAGTATAGTATAGTATAGTATAGTATAGTATAGTATAGTATAGTATAGTATAGTATAGTATAGTATATATAGTGTTGTACAGTATAGTATAGTATAGTATAGTATAGTATAGTATAGTATAGTATAGTATAGTATAGTATAGTATAGTATAGTATAGTATAAGAAATTCTTAACCGTCCACTACCTCACAGTTTAATAGATTTTGAAGCTGAAACACCAGCAGCAGAATTAGATGTAAATTTAGATGACTTCACTTTGAGTGAAATAGAAACCACCTTAAAGCTAATGACCAATAACAAGGCTGCTGGAGAGGATAAGTTAACAGCTGAGATCCTCAAGGCAATTGATAGCCATAATTTAATACATCTCCAAAAAATGTTCAACATCATTTGGAAAACAGAGAAGACGCCTCATAAATGGAAAAAAGGAATCATTGTTAAGATCCCAAAAAAGGGCAATCTTAGAGATTGTAACAATTGGAGAGGCGTGACACTTTTGTCAGTTGCCTCAAAATTATTCTGTAAAATCATCCTAAATAGAATAAAGGATTCAATAGATACAGTAATGCGTGAAGAACAGGCTGGGTTTAGAAAAGGGAGAAGCTGTCTTGACCACATTTTCACTCTACGACTTATATTGGAGGAACACATTGAAAAGCAAAAACCTTTTGTACTTAACTTCATCGACTTCAAAAAAGCATTTGATAGTATTCATAGAGATTCTTTGTGGAAAATTCTGAAGCAATATGGCTTACCATCAAAAATCATAAATATTATCAAAGGCATGTATGATGGTTACACATGTGCAGTTCGAACAGAGGAAGGACTGAGCGAATGTTTCCCAATAGAAACTGGGGTTAAACAAGGATGTATTTTATCGCCCTTGTTATTTGGAATTGTTATGGACTTCATAATGAAGAAATGCTGCACTGGTAATAAAGGCATCGAATGGATACAAGGAGACCATTTGGAGGACCTGGACTTTGCTGATGACATAGTTCTCATCAGCAATCAGATAAAAACGATGCAGGAAAACACAAATGAACTATCATCAATAGCCAGCAAAATTGGGCTTGAGGTCAATCATGAAAAGACTAAAGTCATGAAAAGTTTAATTCCAACAAGTGACAAAATATACATGGAAAACAAACCAGTAGAAGAGATCGATCACTTCATCTATCTTGGAAGTCACATTGATCGAGAAGGGATACGAGCAAAGAAATTAGAATCAGACTGGCTAAAGCAGCAATGTCTTCAGAAGCCTTGAAAAGTTGTGGAAATCAAAACTCATTAGCACAAACACAAAACTTAGGCTATTCAAATCAAATGTACTATCAACCCTTACGTATGCGTGTGAAAGCTGGAAACAACAAGAGATATAGAAACAAAGTTGAACGCATTCGAAAATAAATGTCTAAGGAAAATACTTGGTATAGAATGGAACGAATTCAAAACAAACGAGGAAATTAGAGAAATCGCCAATCAACCACTAATATCTTCAGTAATAAAGAAAAGACGATGGTCATACGTTGGACATGTGATGAGAAGAGATAATAATCGAATAGCAAAGCAAGCCCTCATATGGGAAACAACAGGTAAAAGAAAAAGAGGAAGACCCAGGGAGACACTGAGAAGAACATTGATGAGAGAGGCAAGAGCAGCAGGAATCGGCTCCCTCAATGAGATAGAACTGCTTGCACAGAACAGAGACAGATGGCGAGATTTGATAAAATATCTTTAAAAGAAAACTGCTAGAACAAAAATTCATATAGGAGAAGGTGTATCTTGGTCTACGCCCTATGGGCCGTTACGGCTCGAAAGGTCAATAGATAGATAGATAGATAGTATAGTATAGTATAGTATAGTATAGTATAGTATAGTATAGTATAGTATAGTATAGTATAGTATAGTATAGTATAGTATAGTATAGTATAGTATATTATAGTATAGTATAGTATAGTATAGTATAGTATAGTATAGTATAGTATAGTATAGTATATTATGGTATGGCATGGTATTGTATAGTATAGTATAGTATAATACAGTAAAGTATAGTATAGTATAGTATAGTATAGTATAGTATAGTATAGTATAGTATAGTATAGTATAGTATAGTATAGTATAGTATAGTATAGTATAGTATAGTATAGTATAGTATAGTATAGTATAGTATAGTATAGTATAGTATAGTATAGTATAGTATATATAGTGTTGTACAGTATAGTATAGTATAGCGTAGCATATCATAGTATAGTGTAGTGTAGTGTAGTGTAGTGTAGTGTAGTGTAGTGTAGTGTAGTGTAGTGTAGTGTAGTGTAGTGTAGTGTAGTGTAGTGTAGTTTAGTGTAGTGTAATGTAGTGTAATGTAGTCTAGTATTGCATAGTACGGTACATTACAGTACAGTGCAGTGCAGTATAGTATGGCATGATATGGAATGGTATAATATAACAAAGCATAGGATAGCGTAGCGTAGCATAGTGGAGTGTAGTGAAATGTAGTGTATAATACAATATAGTTTAGCAATGTAATGTATTACAACATGCAATGTATTATAATGTACTATAATATAACATAATATAACATAATATAACATTATATCGTATAATATAATATAATACAATACAATACAATACAACACAACACAACACAACACAACATAACATAACATAACATAACATAACATAACATAACATAATATAATATAATATAATATAATATAATATAATATAATATAATATAATATAATATAATATAATATAATATAATATAATATAATATAATATAATATAATATAATATAATATAATATAATTAAATACTACGAAAAATGCGTTTAAGGAATAAATGTGCCCGATTAATATGAATAGGTTTTATGCCCTTAACTAATTCTGCTGTAAACAATCATTAAAGAGAAATCTATAAAACGTATTACGAAATGCCTAGTTCAATATAACAAACGTGTCTTTCCATTGATGTAGTGAAAGCAATAAAGATTTAATAGAAACACCCCCGCACACATCAATATATTGTAAATTAATCTCACCTGTTAGACTCAGACTATATGTGGAATTTTAGTTCTAGTTGTTGTAGTATGATATTGTATATGCATATTTTTTTTTTGGCATCTGTGTTTTGAAAAGAGCTGGCTGATAAACATCTGGGAGATGAAATTAAAATAATATGGTCATGTTTAAAAAAAAAAAAAAATCTGGCTGGTAAGAAATGTAATTGAAGGATTGGTTGGAGGAAGATCAGACAGGCGAGGCGAAGATGAAAGTGGTTACAACAAAATCAAGGAGACCCTTATCTTCCCAACAGAAGTGGATGATCTGGTCATAGAGAGAGATACTTTCAGACAAGCTGTGATGAGAGCAATGTTCTGCAAATGACACGTGATACGATGATGATGATGATGATGATGACGATGATGATGATGATGACGATGATGATGATGATGATGATGATGATGATGATCATGATAATGATGATGATGGTGATGATGATGATGATGATGATGATGATCATGATGATGATGATGATGATGATGATGATGATCATGATGATGACGATGATGATGATGATGATGATGATGATCATGATGATGATGATGATGATGATGATGATAATGATCATGATCATGATGATGATGATCATGATGATGATGATGGTCATCATCATGATGATGACGATGATGTTCGTCTGTATGTGTGTTTAGATGATTGTATTTGTATGTATTAGTGTGTAATTGTAAGTAAAAATTAAAGAGCCCCGTCACATAATGTGGCGTATAGGGAATATGGTGTTAGTGATCATAATTTTACAGACCTTCGGCACATGATTTTTTAGAGTAATGTGGTCGGTATTACGCCCGTGCCGCTTTACTTTGCCAGAAAAAAAAATTATCCGTTTTAAGGCTAGGTGAACCAGGAAACCGTCGATCTTGAGTGAACCCGGCCTCTTGTCCTTTGTAGTCTAGTTCACTAACCACTGAGCTATCGCAGCTCCCAGTGTGTGCATGTGCTTATGTATTTTAGTGTGCATATGTGTCTGTGTGCTCACGTTGGTGTGTGTATATGTGTGTGTGCCTGTGAAACATCCGAGCGGCCGGGAAAATTCTCCCAGTTGTTTGGTTAAACGCAATAAGCAACAGCAAGAACAAAAAAATATATATATGCAAAAGAAGAGCCTCAAAGAGAAAATGTACACAGCGATTATTACCTGAACGTTCAGGCACGCTAGCTTTAGTGACCAGGCCATGTTGTCGGAGCGTTCGCGCCCAAATTTAGTTTGAGACGAACTTATATTTTCGGTGCTTTCTATTCTCATTTGGAAAATGAAAAAGTCTTAGCTATAGTATACATTTTTTGTTTCCATTGTAATTTTAAAATTTTTTTAGCGTTAGTATAATATTTAAGTTTGTATGGTAATTTAAAATCCCGTGTGTTACCGGGGCTTCATTATGAGGGAAGTAGAGAATAGTGACACTGTGACCTTCCAGGCATGTCGTAAGAGGCGACTAAGGAGGTTGATCGATGGCTTGACAAGCTGTCATTGTAAAAAGTATTGTTATGGAAACAGAAGTGGTGATCTCTGCAATATGTGCCATTTTGGCATGCAAGGTTTCTGCTTTTGAGATTGTGGTTCTGCCCTATGTGCCGTCTTCGGCTCGAAAGGACAATAGATAGAGATAGGTAATTTAAAAATTTTCTTAGCATTAGTATAAAATGTAAGTTTTTATTGTAATTTTAAAATTTTCTTAGCGTTATTATAAAATTTAAGTTTGCATGGTAATTTTAAAATTTTCTTAGCATTAGTATAAAATGTAAGTTTTTATTGTAATTTTACAATTTTCTTAGCATTAGTATAAAATGTAAGTTTTTATTGTAATTTTAAAATTTTCTTAGCGTTAGTATAAAATTTAAGTTTGTATGGTAATTTAAACATTTTCTTAGCGTTAGTATAAAATGTAAGTTTTTATTGTAATTTTACAATTTTCTTAGCGATAGTATACAACTTATGTTTCCATTGTAATTTGAAAAAAATTTTCTTAGCGATTATATGAAAGGTATTTCTATGTCATTTATATGTATCTCACATGTCTCCATTAATGAAACAAACGTGTATTTATTTCTGTTATAACTAAACATTGTTTCAGCTATCTCGGCGTGTCATGTCAACTTGAACTGCCTTCGATATTGTCACTAGGCGTTCTCTTTGACATATTTGTTCTTGCTATTTATCAGCGATCCTATCCAAATTATCTGTTAATCGATTTTTGTAAAAGTTGTGACATCAGTCCCCAGGTACATAATCCTGGTAATCTTACAACCGCTTATACCATAGCTGTTTGAAGATATCCAACACCATCTGAGTTGAAATACGTCAACGAATTAAATGCAACAGAAAAGTGTCATAATCATTGAATCATAATTGATCAAGATTCTACCTTCTCGATTAGTGACTTCCAAGATAAAGTAATGATTTTGGCCAAAACAAGTAGGAATCGAAGAGGAAAGGCAATCCAGAAGCAAAAATGACACGCTAAAGCATTTGGCTTGCTGTTAACCACAAATCAGGGTATCAACACCTTTTAAAGTAATTTAGATGTGGAAATAAGAAAGAGTCGAGATGCATAAGCAGAAAATGAATCATTCTGCTAAGCTGCTTCTTGCTTTTTCTTTCAAATATCCCGTGGGGTCGTCAAGGCACTACTGGAAATTTATATCAACCTTCATGGTCTCATGTCGCTGAGAGTTGCTGAGACACTGCCCACGAACTCCTATTAACCTTCATCATCTCATGTCGCTGGGAGTTACTGGGACACTGCCCACAAACTCATATCAACCTTCATCATCTCATGTCGCTGGGAGTTACTGGGACACTGCCCACAAACTCATATCAACCTTCATCATCTCATGTCGCTGGGAGTTGCTGGGACACTGCCCACGAACTCCTATCAACCTTCATCGTCTCATGTCGCTGGGAGTTACTGGGACACTGCCCACAAACTCATATCAACCTTCATCATCTCATGTCGCTGGGAGTTACTGGGACACTGCCCACAACTCATATCAACCTTCATCATCTCATGTCGCTGGGAGTTACTGGGACACTGCCCACGAACTCCTTTCAACCTTCATCATCTCATGTCGCTGGGAGTTACTGGGACACTGCCACAAACTCATATCAACCTTCATCATCTCATGTCGCTGGGAGTTACTGGGACACTGCCCACAAACTCATATCAACCTTCATCATCTCATGTCGCTGGGAGTTACTGGGACAGTGCCCACGAACTCCTATCAACCTTCATCATCTCATGTCGCTTGGAGTTACTGGGACACTGCCCACGAACTCCTTTCAACCTTCATCATCTCATGTCGCTGGGAGTTACTGGGACACTGCCCACAAACTCATATCAACCTTCATCATCTCATGTCGCTGGGAGTTGCTGGGACACTGCCCACGAACTCCTTTCAACCTTCATCATCTCATGTCGCTGGGAGTTACTGGGACACTGCCCACAAACTCATATCAACCTTCATCATCTCATGTCGCTGGGAGTTGCTGGGACACTGCCCACGAACTCCTTTCAACCTTCATCATCTCATGTCGCTGGGAGTTACTGGGACACTGCCCACGAACTCCTATCAACCTTCATCATCTCATGTCGCTGGGAGTTGCTGGGACACTGCCCACGAACTCCTATCAACTTCATCGTCTCATGTCGCTGGGAGTTACTGGGACACTGCCCACGAACTCCTATCAACCTTCATCATCCTATATCGCAAGGAGTAGAGTAGTTGGGCTTTCTCTTTCTTTCTTCACTACTGTTGTACTTGTTCTGGTTTTGAGGGAGATACAAAGTTTTGGTTCTCGCCCTTTGGCGGCTTCACTGATTGTCAATTGATGATGTTGAAGCGTTTCTTTGATGTTCTATCCATTTACTCTAGCTCTGCCTCTTGATCTTCTCCCTTCTCCTCTTTTAACATATACTCTGTATGGCAAGTAATCACACGGCATTCTTTCTAGATGGACAAACCAGTGTATTTGTTGTTTCATTCGGCCCGCGAAGTCGAGACCTTTCCCTTCCTTGATGTAATCTACCCATCTCTTTCTGAATACCTCTCCATTTTCTTCTCACAGTTTCATCCAGAATGATCTTTGCCAGCCGGATGTTCGAGATACATGGTCAAACCATTTCATTTTTCGTTTCTTCACATTAACCATAAGATCATCATGTAGCGCTATTGCTTTTTGTAGAGATAATTGTCAAGAAGAAAGGAAGGGGGTAGCAAGTGTCCCTGACTGACTTCCAAGCTTTCACACTTCAGTTTTTCGTAAACGCGCACAGCGACACAGAACTGGTGTATTTTCTGTTTGGATGTTTGATCAATGTAATTTTGTTGTTATTGCTGTTATGTAATCAAGCACTTGTCCTTACAACAAACTGCCAAACTGAAAGAGACTCAAAGATAAATACACAGTAAAGGCAAGTCCCGTAGCAATTTCTATCTGGTGTTAACGTTTCAGTAGCTTCGTTATGCTAAATTTCATTCTCACGAGGCAGGGTGGCCTGTTTCCTTTCTCGATGCCTTTCCTACACAGAGACTATCTCTGGCGCCATTCAACGATGCCAGGTGGACCCCTAGACCCTTTTTAGTCGGAAAAGAATGACCTATCGCCATCTGTCATTTTAACCCCTAACCTTCAGATGGACAGACGAGTAAACTAACCGAAACGTCACGGAGCTTGCTACAAACTCACGTGACACGTTAAAAAAGTAAAGTAAAGACCCCCGTCACGCCAAGTGGCGTATAGGGAAATATGGTGTTCGTGACCCTATATTTTACAGACCTTCAGCACATGATTTTTGGGGTAATGTGGTCGGTATTACGCCCGTGCTTCTTTACTTTTCCAGAAAAAAATCCGGTACACATTTAAGGCTGGGTGAACCCGGAAGCCGTCGGTTGGGATCGAACCCTACCCCTTGTCCGTTGTAGTCCAGTTCACTAACCAATGAGCTATCGCGACTCCCCACGTGACACGTTAACCAGCAGTAATTCGAATCACGTATATTTTTATTTGTGTATATCTGGATCTAAACGCTAAGTGCATACAAACGGTATGTATCAATACACTTTGTACTCAAATGTAGCACGCGCAATAAACGACCCATCTCAAATCACAAATAACACATAAACCGGTAGATGATAACCAGATTCCTATTTTTGATTTCGATGGCGGATCAATTCATCAAAGACTGAAATAACTAAGTGACGGGTTGATCCATGAATTTTTAGACACTTTATTGAGTGAGTTAATAATACATTTTAGAGATATTTATTTGGATAAGCTTTTAATTTTGAGAATACTAGTTTTGCTACATTCATTTGTTTCATTTACCAAGTAAGTGATGTTCACAGTTTTGACATTCTTATATGATAAAGTTCACCTTGTGAAAGTTGCCATGTTAATCATGATCGTAGTTGTGTAGTTATCAGTGGTGATGTTCCTAATTTTGTTGTTATCAGGAGTGATGTTCCTAGTTTTGTTGTTATCAGGAGTGATGTTCCTAGTTTTGTTGTTATCAGGAGTGATGTTCCTAGTTTTGTTGTTATCAGGAGTGATGTTCCTAGTTTTGTTGTTATCAGGAGTGATGTTCCTAGATTTGTTGTTATCAGAAGTGATGTTTCTAGTTTTGTTGTTATCAGGAGTGATGTTCCTAGTTCTGTTGTTATCAGAGGTGATGTTCCTAGTTTTGTAGTTATCAGAGGTGATGTTCCTAGTTTTGTAGTTATCAGTGGTGATGTTCCTAGTTTTGTAGGTATCAGTGGTGATGTTCCTAGTTTTGTAGTTATCAGAGGTGATGTTCCTAGTTGTGTAGTTATCAGAGGTGATGTTCCTAGTTTTGTAGTTATCAGGAGTGGTGTTCCTAGTTTTGTAGTTATCAGTGGTGATGTTCCTAGTTTTGTAGTTATCAGAGGTGATGTTCCTAGTTTTGTAGTTATCAGTAGTGATGTTCCTAATTTTGTAGTTATCAGAGGTGATGTTCCTAGTTTTGTAGTTATCAGAGGTCATGTTCCTAGTTTTGTAGTTACGAGAGGTGATGTTCCTAGTTTTATAGTTATCAGGAGTGGTGTTCCTAGTTTTGTTGTTATCAGAGGTGATGTTCCCAGTTTTGTAGTTATCAGAGGTGATGTTCCTAGTTTTGTAGTTATCAGAGGTGATGTTCCTAGTTTTGTAGTTACCAGAGGTGATGTTCCTAGTTTTGTAGTTATCAGAGGTGATGTTCCTAGTTTTGTAGTTATCAGTAGTGATGTTCCTAGTTTTGTAGTTATCAGAGGTGATGTTCCTAGTTTTGTAGTTATCAGGAGTGGTGTTCCTAGTTTTATTGTTATCAGAGGTGATGTTCCTAGTTTTGTAGTTATCAGAGGTGATGTTCCTAGTTTTGTAGTTATCAGTGGTGATGTTCCTAGTTTTGTAGTTATCAGTGGTGATGTTCCCAGTTTTGTAGTTATCAGAGGTGATGTTCCTAGTTTTGTAGTTACCAGAGGTGATGTTCCTAGTTTTGTAGTTATCAGAGGTGATGTTCCTAGTTTTGTAGTTATCAGAGGTGATGTTCCTAGTTTTGTAGTTATCAGAGGTGATGTTCCTAGTTTTGTAGTTATCAGTGGTGATGTTCCTAGTTTTGTAGTTATCAGTGTTGATGTTCCTACTTTTGTAGTTACCAGAGGTGATGTTCCTAGTTTTGTAGTTATCAGAGGTGATGTTCCTAGTTTTGTAGTTATCAGAGGTGATGTTCCTAGTTTTGTAGTTATCAGTGGTGATGTTCCTTGTTTTGTATTTATCAGGAGTGATGTTCCTAGTTTTGTAGTTATCAGAGGTGATGTTCCTAGTTTTGTAGTTACCAGAGGTGATGTTCCTAGTTTTGTAGTTACCAGAGGTGATGTTCCTAGTTTTGTAGTTACCAGAGGTGATGTTCCTAGTTTTGTAGTTACCAGAGGTGATGTTCCTAGTTTTGTAGTTATCAGAGGTGATGTTCCTAGTTTTGTAGTTACCAGAGGTGATGTTCCTAGTTTTGTAGTTACCAGAGGTGATGTTCCTAGTTTTGTAGCTATCAGGAGTGATGTTCCTTGTTTTGTAGTTACCAGAGGTGATGTTCTTAGTTTTGTAGTTACCAGAGGTGATGTTCCTAGTTTTGTAGTTACCTGAGGTGATGTTCCTAATTTTGTAGTTATCAGGAGTGATGTTCCTAGTTTTGTAGTTACCAGAGGTGATGTTCCTAGTTTTGTAGTTACCAGAGGTGATGTTCCTAGTTTTGTAGTTATCAGGAGTGATGTTCCTAGTTTTGTAGTTACCAGAGGTGATGTTCCTAGTTTTGTAGTTACCAGAGGTGATGTTCCTAGTTTTGTAGTTACCAGAGGTGATGTTTCTAGTTTTTTAGTTACCAGAGGTGATGTTCCTAGTTTTGTAGTTACCAGAGGTGATGTTCTTAGTTTTGTGGTTACCAGAGGTGATGTTCCTAGTTTTGTAGTTACCAGAGGTGATGTTCCTAGTTTTGTAGTTACCAGAGGTGATGTTCCTAGTTTTGTAGTTACCAGAGGTGATGTTCCTAGTTTTGTAGTTATCAGAGGTGATGTTCCTAGTTTTGTAGTTACCAGAGGTGATGTTCCTAGTTTTGTAGTTATCAGGAGTGATGTTCCTAGTTTTGTAGTTACCAGAGGTGATGTTCCTAGTTTTGTAGTTACCAGAGGTGATGTTCCTTGTTTCGCAGTTTTCTAGTTAATGAAGTCCTTGCTCTTTCTTTATTTATTAACAGAGATGTTCATAGCTTTGTACTAGTTTGTACCAACATTTTTAATTTTCATATGTTAAATCATCATAGCTTTTTAGTTCCGAGCTAATTAAAGTTCCTAGTTATGTATTTCCGAGCTAATCCAGTTCATTGTTATGTAGTTCAGAACTAATGAAGATCATAGTTGTGTAGATCCGAACCTAATTAAGTTCATAGTTGTAAAGTTCCGAGTTAATATTGTTCATAGTTGTGTAGTTCCGAGCTAATATAGTTCATAGTTGTGTAGTTCCGAGCTAATATAGTTCATAGTTGTGTAGTTTCTGAACTAATAAAGTTCATAGTTGTGTAGTTCCAAGCTAATATAGTTCATAGTTGTTTAGTTCCGAGGTAATATAGTTCATAGTTGTTTAGTTCCGAGGTAATATAGTTCATAGTTGTGTAGTTCCGAGCTAATGAAGTTCATAGTTGTGTAGCTCCATGCTAATATAGTTCATAGTTGTGTAGTCCTGAGCTAATCAAGTTCATAGTTGTGTAGTTCCGAGCTAATGAAGTTCATAGTTGTGTAGCCTCATGCTAATATTGTTCATAGTTGTGTAGTTCTGAGCTAATCAAGTTCATAGTTGTGTAGTTCCGAGCTAATGAAGTTCATAGTTGTGTAGCTCCATGCTAATATAGTTCATAGTTGTGTAGTTCCGAGCTAACATAGTTCAAAGCTGTGTAACCACTACAAGGTGATGTTCTTAGCCTGGTAATTATTGAATGGTTACGTTCTTAATTTTAAACTGTCCGGTTAATCAATTCCATAATTATGTACCAACCCCATCGAGTAAATTACTACTATTTTAAAAATTAATCAATACCTCAGTGTGATCGATACTACAGTTTGGTTCATAAGGCTCACAGTTGAATCGATTTCAGGTTTGTTGCTTTCATTGCTTCTTAATTAAACAGAATTGTCAAATTCATTATATTGTATTTATTGTGTTGATCTGGCTCTTCATCATCATCAAGCACCGGGCCTACTGGCGTAGGTGATCATGTCTCTCCACAACTTTCGATCTCGGCAGCTATTTATCATTTCTCTAGATGACCTGATGCCAAGCCATTCTCTTAAGCTGTCTGTTATTTTTTCTCTTTGCTTCCCTCTATCTCTTCGTCCCTCAATGTTTCCAGTTGTCAAAATATATTCAAGTTGTTCTCTTCTCATTACATGGCCAAAAAAGGATGACTGTTTCTTCCTAATATTGGAAATTATCTATCTTTTTGCTTTGACCTCTCTCAGAACCTCTTCATTAACGAAGAGAACGTTCTCTTCAGAACGTTTTCATTACTCTTCTTAGCTGTCCATGGTATTCTCAACATTCTTCTGTAAAACCACATTTCTACAGACTCCAGTGATTTTCTTGTCTGTTGTCCTATTGTCTATGACTCGCGTCCATATGTTAAGACTCGCTCTACGTAACATTTAAGAACTCTTTTTCTTGTTTCTATTGTCAAAAATGGATTGCATAGTATCTTCCTAATTTTTTGGAAATGTGTCGATTCATGATTATACAAAGAAATTATGATCTGGCTCTTACAAAAACAATAATACAGTAAAGAGTTGAAGAGGTAGAGAAAAAAAAAAAGGGGGGGGATGTTGCTATTCATAGTGAGAGCTGATTATTATAATAAATATTAGATTTTTAATTACATCCTTCATCTCTCGAAAATAAATTTATTACGATAAGTGTTTAAGATAAGTGTTTAAGATAAGTGTTTAAGATAAGTGTTTAAGTAGTCGCGATAGCTCAGTGGTTAGTGAGCTGGACTACAGAGGACAAGAGGACGGGTTCGATCATGATCGACGGCTTCCAGGTTCACCCAGCCTTAAATGGGTATCCGAATTTATTTGGGAAAGTAAAGCGGCACGGGCGTAATACCGACCACATTACCCCAAAAATCAAGTGCTGAAGGTCTGTACAAATTATTGTCACTAACTTATGGTCCGCCGTCTTTCCTTGCATTTTGTTAATTGTAACTACGTGTTCCAACTTTCCTCTTCTCATGATGTTCCCGAAAAAAGTTGATTGTTTCTTTCTGATATTTTTAGGAGCTCCCTTTTTGTGTTGGCCTCTTTGAGAATGTCCTCATTGGTCTTTTTAGCTGTCCAGGGAACTTTCAACATTCTTCTGAGAAATCCCAATCACTGTGGCCTTTTTTCGTCTTTTCATTTTTTTGCCTACTGTCCATGGTTCACTTCCATAGATCAGAATTGACTTTATACAGCACCGATGAACTCTTGTTCTCATTTCTATTTATTCGACATCTATTCGTTGCATAAGACGTTTATCATTTTGTGAAATGCTATTTTGGCATGAGCTATTCTGCTTTTTTTCTGTGGTGCATCTTCCATCTGATGTTATTGTGTCCAAGTATTTATGCATTTCTCAATTAACTACTCTTTGTAATCACTTTCTAAAGTGGAAAGTTAAAAGAGAACCAAAAAATATAAATAAATAAAAGCAACATTTTCTTCCTCTTCTCTTCTTGTTGTTCTTCCTCTTCTACTACTCCTTGTCTAGTTGCTGTTCTTCTTCTACTACTACTTATGTCTTGTTGCTGTTCTTCTTCTACTAATCCTTGTCTTGTTGCTGTTCTTCTACTATTCCTTTTCTTGTTGTCTTTCTTTTTCTACCACTCCTTTTCTTGTTGTTGTTCTTCTTCTACTACTCCTTGTCTTGTTGCTGTTCTTCTACTACTCCTTGTCTTGTTGTTCCTCTTCTTTTACTACTCCTTTTATTGTTCCTTCTTCTTTTTATACTTTTCTTTTTTCCCTTCAACTTCTTCTTCTCTTCATCTCTTTTTCTTTTAGTACATATGTTTTTCTTCTTCTTCTGTTCTTCTTTTCATCTTCCTATTTTTACTTCCCCTTTTCTCCTTCTTCTTCTTCTTTTATCTTCTCTCTTCTCTTCTTCGTCTTCTTTCACCGTACTGGGTGTCGAAGGAGATACGTTTTAGATCTGGTTCCGGCAGCCTCAATTATTGACGCTTGACGCTGTTATTGTGTATCTCGGATGTTGTAGTTTCAACGTAGTTTGTGTCTGCAAAGAGCTCCGTGTACAAATGCAACAGAGGCAATACAGACTGGTAGGTAATACAGTATTCCCTTCAATTAGGCATCTTCAGAAAGTAAATTCGTGAATAAGCACCTCTGGGAAGAACTTTCCTCCAAAGAAATCCCAAGAAACGTACACAATATTGTAATAATGGTTGAGGTTCGGGCAAACCAAATCTACGATAACTCACTCAAGGTGAAGTAAACAAAACGGTAGAAATAGCGTCTAAATTTCCACCATTTTTGAGTTCTCAATTTCTTTCGCATTCTTTGTCGCTGGCTTTCTTGCGTACACATCGGTGATATTTATCAAGACTGCAAACTTAATGCGCTTCAATTGCAATATTTGTTCTTAAATATATAAATCGTTGCATTAAGCAACTGAAGCTGAAATAACGCATCAGTAGGGAAACGTATAAAGCCTAACGGGGAAGCTGTAAAACTAACGTTCAGTAAAATTAATCATAATTATAAAAACAAGTATTGAGTTTTAAGCTTTAGGTGTTAATATAGTGCACAAAGGGAAAAATCGATTGTATTAACTGGGATACCTTCTTCATTGACAACAAAGCAGTGCAAGCACAACATACAGTAACATACAGTAAGGTAAATTAAATGAAATAACTCGTCGTGTATAAAAACGACGCTTTATTAGTCTCGCTGTCAATTTGTACCTAAGAGTCAGAGTCATAAACAAAGTGTTAGGTTGCGTGTGTGTAGTAAAGATTGGCTGAATGGATTTCTAAAAAATAGTTTGTGTTTAGCTTCGACAGTGTATGTAAGTAAGGAATTAAGTAACTAAGTAAGTAAGGAAGGAAGGAAGTAAGGAAATAAGTGAGGGAGTAAGTTAGTAAGTGAGTGAGTAAGTAAGTAAGGAAGTAAGTGAGTAATAAGTTAATAAGTGAGTGAGTAAGTAAGTAAGTGAATAAGTAAGTAAGGAAGTAAGTGATTGAGTAAGTTAATAAGTGAGTAAGTAATTAAGTAAGTAAGTGAGTAAGTAAGTAAGTAAGTAAGTAAGTGAGTGAGTAAGTTAATAAGTGAGTAAGTAATTAAGTAAGTGAGTAAGAGAGTAAGTAAGTAAATAAGTGAGTGAGTAAGTTAATAAGTGAGTAAGTAATTAAGTAAGTGAGTAAGTAAGTAAGTAAGTGATTGAGTAAGTTAATAAGTGAGTAAGTAATTAAGTAAGTGAGTAAGTAAGTAAGTAAGTGAGTGAGTAAGTTAATAAGTGAGTAAGTAAGTAGGTAAGTAAGTAAGGAAGTAAGTGAGTAAGTAAGTAAATAATGAAGTAATTTAGTAAGTAAGTAAGCTAGTAAGTGAGTGAGTGAGTGAGTAAGTAAGTGAGTAAGTAAGTAAATAATGAAGTAATTTAGTAAGTAAGTAAGCTAGTAAGTGAGTGAGTGAGTGAGTAAGTAAGTGAGTAAGTAAGTAAATAATGAAGTAATTTAGTAAGTAAGTAAGCTAGTAAGTGAGTGAGTGAGTGAGTAAGTAAGTGAGTAAGTAAGTAAATAATGAAGTAATTTAGTAAGTAAGTAAGCTAGTAAGTGAGTGAGTGAGTAAGTAAGTGAGTAAGTAAGTAAATAATGAAGTAATTTAGTAAGTAAGTAAGCTAGTAAGTGAGTGAGTGAGTGAGTAAGTAAGTGAGTAAGTAAGTAAATAATGAAGTAATTTAGTAAGTAAGTAAGCTAGTAAGTGAGTGAGTGAGTGAGTAAGTAAGTGAGTAAGTAAGTAAATAATGAAGTAATTTAGTAAGTAAGTAAGCTAGTAAGTGAGTGAGTGAGTGAGTAAGTGAGTAAGTAAGTAAATAATGAAGTAATTTAGTAAGTAAGTAAGCTAGTAAGTGAGTGAGTGAGTGAGTAAGTAAGTGAGTAAGTAAGTAAATAATGAAGTAATTTAGTAAGTAAGTAAGCTAGTAAGTGAGTGAGTGAGTGAGTAAGTAAGTGAGTAAGTAAGTAAATAATGAAGTAATTTAGTAAGTAAGTAAGCTAGTAAGTGAGTGAGTGAGTAAGCTAGTAAGTGAGTGAGTGAGTAAGTAAGTAAGCTAGTAAGTGAGTGAGTGAGTGAGTAAGCTAGTAAGTGAGTGAGTGAGTGAGTAAGTAAGTAAGCTATTAAGTGAGTGAGTGAGTGAGTAAGCTAGTGAGTGAGTGAGTAAGTAAGTAAGCTAGTAAGTGAGTGAGTGAGTAAGCTAGTAAGTGAGTGAGTGAGTAAGTTAATAAGTGAGTAAGTGAGTGAGTGAGTGGGTGAGTGAGTGAGTGAGTGAGTGAGTGAGTGAGTGAGTAAGTGAGTGAGTGAGTAAGTGAGTAAGTGAGTGAGTGAGTGAGTGAGTGAGTGAGTGAGTGAGTGAGTGAGTGAGTGAGTGAGTGAGTGAGTGAGTGAGTGAGTGAGTGAGTGAGTGAGTGAGTGAGTGAGTGAGTGAGTGAGTGAGTGAGTAAGCTAGTAAGTGAGTGAGTGAGTAAGTAAGTAAGTAAGTCGTCGGATTATCTTCATCGCACATCGAACTGCCCACAAGTTTTCAGATCTCCTCCTCAGCAGAAATGACTGAAAAATAAAACTAATTTCGTTCGCAAATCTTTCCTCCTATTCTCCTTGCAGCTCTCCTGAATTTAAGAAACATTCCTTTTGATTTGAAGACCTCAGAGAGTGTATCTGATAGCGCATTCCATCAAGATCCTTTCAACCCTTCTTCTAAGGCGATTCTTTCATCTGAAGCTATTTTGGCTCTTGCGTCCTTGTATCTTCAAACTCCGACTCAAGTACAGTCTTCAGCGTTTTGTATTGTGATCCACTTGCTCATTATTGTCTGCTGTTTGAATTTATAATAAAACAATACAGGATGCTAATTTTCTATCACTTTTTGTTTTTCTCCAAACGACAACGTTAGTTAAGCTTAAACTCTTATCATTCGGTCCTTTAATCACTGGCCTTCATTTTCGTTCAATTTCACCTTTATCACTATGTTTGACCCTGGTATAGCCAGTGACATTCTACCCGCCCTATTGACTATTCATCATGTGACCAACAGGTACATACATCATCATCAAGTACCGGGCCTGCTGAAGTAGATGATCATGACTCTCCACAACTTTCGATATCGACAGTTATTTATTATTTCTGTTATTGACCTTCTGCCAAGCCATTCCCTTAATCTGTCCAGTATTTTTTCTCTTTGCTTCCCTCTATCTCTTCGTCCCTAAATTTTTCCAGTTGTTACAATATATTCCAGTTGTTCTCTTCTCATTCAATGGCCACAAAATGATGATTGTTTCTTCCTAATATTGGAAATTAGCTCTCTTTTTGCTTTGACCTCTTTCAGAACATTTTAATTACTCTTCTTAGCTGTCCATGGTATTCTCAACATTCTTCTGCAAAACCACATTTCTACAGACTCCAGTGATTTTCTTGTCTGTTGTTCTATTGTCCATGATTCACATCCATATGTTAATACTGGCTCTACATAACATTTAAGAACTATTTTTCTTGTTTGACATAAATCCTGGTCATTTTTCTTCTTGCACCATTTTGTGATTTACGAATTTAGATTAGCACGTGCATTTTGTGTTTGTCTTTATATTCAAATCTGTTATTTTGTTTACCTGATGAAGGCTGTTGTCGAAACGCCGTAGTTTGTCTCGTCTCTCTAAAAGTGTTACTGCTCAATACCATTTTGTATATCTCTAATACAACGCTATTTCTGTGACTCACTTATTTATGGCTTCCATCTAACTTGAATAGGAAGCCGCGATAGCTCAGTGGTTAGTGAACTGGACTACAAAGAACAAGAGGTAGGGTTCGATCCCAACCGACGGTTTCTGGGTTCTATCTATCTATCTATCTATTGACCTTTCGAGCCGTAGCCGGCCCATAGGGCGTTGACCAAGATACTCCTCTTATCTGAATTTTTGTTCTAGCAGTTTTCAGTTCTTTTAAAGATATTTTATCAAATCTCGCCTTTTGTCTTTGTTCTGTGCAAGCAGCTCTATCTCATTGAGGGAGCCGAATCCTACTACTCTTGCCTCTCTCATCAATGTTCTTCTCAGTGTCTCTCTGGGTCTTCCTCTTTTTCTCTTACCTGTTGTTTCCCATATGAGGGCTTGCTTTGCTATTCGGTTATTATCTCTTCTCATCACATGTCCAACGTATGACCATCGTCTTTTCTTGATTACTGAAGATATTAGTGCTTGATTGGCGATTTCTCTAATTTCCTCGTTTGTTTTGAATTCGTTCCACGCTATACCAAGTATTTTCCTTAGGCATTTATTTTCGAATGCGTTCAACTTTGTTTCTATATCTCTTCTGGGTTCACCCAGCCTTAAATGGGTACTGGACATTTTTCTGGGAAAAGTAAAGCGGCACGGGCGTAATACCGACCACATTACCCCAAAAAAATCATGTGCTGAAGGTCTGTAAAATTCATGGCCACTAACACCACCCTATACGCCACTTGGCGTGACGGGAAATCTTTACTTTTACTTACCTAACTTGAAACTCTACCGCGATGATGTAAAAAATATGTAGCATGCATAGAGACCATACCTTGGTAAAATCCAACCACTAAGTAAATTAAATGTAAGCAATTGGTGTATTTCGACTTCTCTCTGTACAGGTGCAGTAATGATTCCGGTATAATAATAATGTAACAAGCCACAAAATTTCTCCGTAACAGTCATCTTGACAAAACTATGCAAATTATTACAACAGAGCCTGAATGATAGAATAATGTTGCACATGTATATTCGGATACCTTTATCGGAATGACGCGACTATTTCACTATGACGTGTTTGTTCTTCACAACTGGTTGCTTTTACATCAAAGTGGTAATTTAGTTCTAACCTTGAAAATAGAGTAGCGTATGTTTACAGATGAATACGGCTCGTTTTAACGACAACCCCCACCCCTTTTTCATAAAATGGAAACTTGATGCAAGTGGTTTCATGCTGTGACCCCGCTTCCCCCACCCTCCACAAAAACAAATATGACTTTTATAGATTAAATAACGTGCATGTATGAATGCTACTTTTGTGCTATAAGAAAATAACAACAAATCAGAGAGCGCCAAATTTGAGACCTTCTGATGTGCAATAATCTTTAACCAATCATTTTTTTCCATTTCTTATATAATGTCTTGTACCCAACTTGAATGTAATATTGAAGAAGCATTTGTGTTCTTTATTTTTGAAAAAAAAGGCAATTGAAGAACGCAATTAAAATATCAGTAACCAACCGCTGAGTCTTGGAAACTACTTTGCATCGTCAGATGTTACTAACAGTGTGAAGCAAGCTAGCGATACTGCTCCACCAGTCTCTCTGTTTCTGTTTATATAAAGATAATATTTATAAATCGTGTTTTTCCGGGAGCCGCGATAGCTCAGTGGTTAGTGAATTTGACTACAAAGGACAAGAGGTAGGGTTCGATCCCAATCGACGGCTTCCATTTCACCCAGCCTTTAATGGGTAACGGATTTTTTTTCTGGGAAAGTAAAACGGTACGGGCGTAATACCGACCACATTACCCAAAAATCATGTGCTGAAGGTCTATAAAATGTATGGTCACTAACACCATATTCTCTATACGCCACTTGGAGCGACGGAGATACGTTACTTTTTATTTTTTCCCGTGTTTTTCCGAGCAGCTTTTCTTATGATTGATTTGTCTAATATGGGAATGTCAGGTCAGGCAGACTACAGGCTGTGAGGACAAACTTGTTTTGATGAAAAGTTTTTGAAATCTAAGACTTTAGACGAATATAAATGTTTACAAGGAGACAGTTGGTCATATCCTCTAAATAAATGTCCACAAGGAGAAAGCTGTCATAACCTCTAAATATATGTCCACAATGAGATAGCTGTCATATCCTTTAAATAAATGTCCACAAGGAGATAGCTGTCATATCCTTTAAATAAATGTCCACAAGGAGACAGCTGTATGTCATATCCTCTAAAATAATGGCCACAAGGAGATAGATGTCGTATCCTCTAAATAAATGTCCACAAGGAGACAGCTGTCATATCCTCTAAATAAATGTCATTAAGGAGACAGCTGTATGCCATACCCTCTAGATAACTGTCCACAAGGAGACAGCTGTATGTCATATCCTCTAAATAAATGTCCACAAGGAGACAGCTATATGTCATACCCTCTAAATAAATGTCCACAAGGAGACAGATGTCATATCCTCTAAATAAGTGTCCACAAGGAGACAGCTGTCGCACCTCTAAATAAATGTCCACAAGGAGACAGCTGTATGTCATATCCTCTAAATAAATGCCCACAAGGAGACATCTGTCATATCCTCTAAATAAATGTCCATAAGGAGACAGCTGTATGTCATATCCTCTAAATAAATGTCCACAAGGAGACAGCTGTCATATCCTCTAAATAAAGGTCCACAAGGAGACAGCTGTATGTCATATCCTCTAAATAAATGTCCACAAGGAGACAGCTATATGTAATACCCTCTAAATAAATGTCCACAAGGAGACAACTGTCATATCCTCTAAATAAATGTCCACAAACAGACAGCTGTCATATCCTCTAAATAAATGTCCACAAATAGACAGCTGTCATATCCTCTAAATAAATGTCCACAAGGAAACAGATGTCATATCCTCTAAAAAAATGTCCACAAATAGACAGCTGTCATATCCTCTATATAAATGTCCACAAATAGACAGCTGTCATATCCTCTAAATAAATGTCCACAAGGAGACAGCTGTCATATCCTCTAAATAAATGTCCACAAGGAGACAGCTGTATGTCATATCCTCTAAATAAATGTCCACAAGGAGACAGCTGTCATATCCTCTAAATAAATGTCCACAAGGAGACAGCTGTCATATCCTCTAAATAAATGTCCACAAGGAGACAGCTGTCATATCCTCTAAATAAATGTCCACAAGGAGACAGCTGTCATATCCTCTAAATAAATGTCCACAAGTAGACAGCTGTCATATCCTCTAAATAAATGTCCACAAGTAGACAGCTGTATGTCATATCCTCTAAATAAATGTCCACAAGTAGACAGCTGTCATATCCTCTAAATAAATGTCCACAAGGAGACAGCTGTCATATCCTCTAAATAAATGTCCACAAGTAGACAGCTGTCATATCCTCCAAATAAATGTCCACAAGTAGACAGCTGTATGTCATATCCTCTAAATAAATGTCCACAAGTAGACAGCTGTCATATCCTCTAAATAAATGTCCACAAGTAGACAGCTGTATGTCATATCCTCTAAATAAATGTCCACAAGTAGACAGCTGTCAAATCCTCTAAATAAATGTCCACAAGTAGACAGCTGTATGTCATATCCTCTAAATAAATATCCACAAGTAGACAGCTGTCATATCCTCTAAATAAATGTCCACAAGTAGACAGCTGTCATATCCTCTAAATAAATGTCCACAAGTAGACAGCTGTATGTCATATCCTCTAAATAAATGTCCACAAGTAGACAGCTGTCATATCATCTAAATAAATGTCCACAAGTAGACAGCTTGTCAAACCCTCAAAAATAAATGCTTACAAAAAGTCACTTTGACATATCCTTTAAACAAATGAACATGTTCTGAGTGCAAATTTAGAA